>JAWPHD010007475.1:0-128579 GCA_037043455.1 Cyrtodaria siliqua | reverse complement strand
CAAATAAAATTGTTTAAACCAATCAAAGTTATATGTTTGCTGTCCTAAAATACAGAATAGTAATGTTTTTTTACAGCAAACGGCCACAAGGCACAAGCATGTTTGATATATTTCAGACTATGTTATCAAAATAACATGAGGGCTATTCCAGGAATGTCAACATGAAGGAGGTACTCGTATATGTCATGGGTGTTGGGTTACAAATAACTCAGCAATGAATAATTTACTCTGTCAACCTAGGGTTTCCAAAGAGAAGGGTGGTCTAACTAGAGAACATCATAGGTGGAAACGTGTGTGGTGTGGGTTTTATAAGAAATGACTAGTCTGTTAATGATAATGTTAATATAAAACTGTTTTAAAATGGTGATAGTATACAAGGGATGGCATGGAGGGAATTATTTAAACACCTGAAAGAATATTCATTCCAGAGAGTGGAGATAGGGAATTACTTTACATGGTGATGTCACTGGAGAACATAATAGGCGAGAAATTGTGAGAGTGGGATAAGAAATGACTTAGAATGCAAATTTTAAGGTATTAATTGTCATGGCCTTCGTAGTTGATGGGCCTTTTATGGTTAATTTAATAACTTCCACAATTTTATTGAATTTTTATGTTTAAAGGCTATAAAGTCATAAGATATAAACATGTCTGCAGAGTCTTGCTTTATACACAGAACAAGAAATTATTTAGTTTGTACGTGTACCGATGTTGTGTAAAGCTGCAATAATTTATAGATTTACTTGGTTGGTGGGAACCCAGGGTTAAACAAAATATGTATAAGTTCTGGCAGTTGTTTTAAATGGGCCTACCGGAGGCCACACCCTCTCATGTTGACATTTCTTGAATAACCCTCACCGACATTGGTTGCTTGTATGAGAGCCTGAGATGTGATGTTCTACAGTGGTGGACGTGACAAGGTCATGCAGTTTGGTAATCAGCGTCGCCACCTGGGATGTACCATAGATGTTGACGAGACTCGGTGGTGTAATACAATGGTGGACGTGACGTGGTGGTGCACTTTGGCAGTTGACATGGGAGCCTGTGATGTACCGCAGATGTTGATTTCACTCTGATGTTCTTCAGTGGTGGACTTGACGTGGTGGTGCACTTTGACAGTTGACTTGGGCGCCTGTGATGTACCATAGAGGTTGACAAGACTCAGTGATGTAATATGGCAGAGAGCATGAAAAAAAATTATGAGTATAAATACATCCAATGTCAGAAATATATTGGTATACATCCAATCTCTTTAAAATTACACTGTAGATAACACTTTGATACTCTCTGCTTTGAGGAAGGCTTGGACATCCATTGGAGGTCATGTCAATGACTTTTTCATATTCTTGATAAGGTAAAACCAGTTCAGATAAAGGGCACTGATTATAATACAGCCTTTCAACATTTCTATGATAAGGATATATATGGACGGCACCGATTGTTTTTTTTGTTTTTTTAATCTTAGTTTTCTTTTTAAATTTATATTCAACTGTATTGTTAGTTTCAAAATTGATATTCATATGTTGGAGCCACACTGGATGGAGAAAGCTGTGACCAATGTTATAACTTGTAGTTCAATCCATCTGCATATGTTGCTAGTAATATTGTGAAGTTGTATACATGTATTGTAACATACTAAAGTATTAAAGTTTACCGGTAAGTGCTTTTATATCCGCCTTCTTGTCTGGTAGTTTGTTTCTATATTTGCAGTTTTATATCAATAATGACAGGTACATGACAGTATACGCTGGTATACAACACAGTAAATATTTCATTGCTAAAGATGCATTGTGTGTTTTTTTATATATCAAACTTCCTAATATAAATATTTGTTGTCAATTACAGGAAAACAAAGTAATTGTTTCAAAATATTTGCTCATGGGCATTTACTCAGAAACTGTTAAAAGTACTCTTTATCTGTGCATCTTGCTATGTAGATGCTCTACAGATCAAGATATTCTTAGAAAAATTGCCTCAACCGAGTTATTTGTTTATAATTCCTTCTTCCATTAATTGAAAAATGGGCGGTGGTGGGGGATATTTATGGCTAAAGATATAACAGATTTATAGACTAAAATCTGGTGATCAAATGGTTGAATTGATGTGACCTCCAGTGTGAAGTTGTTTCATCCTTGAGATGTCGGTGGCCAAGTGGTTAGAGTCTCTGACTTGAAATTGAAATCACTTGACCCTCACCTCTGTGGATTCGCCTAGGCTTGCGGAACGTCGGTGGTTCCACCCAGGTGCCCACCCGTGCACGAAAACTGCCCGGATGGGCACCTGGGGTCTTCCTCCACCAATTGAAACTGGAAAGTCACCATATGACCTTAGCTGTCGGTGAAACCATAAACTCCAAGTTTTATCCTCATAGCAGGCAGAGTCAACATCAAAGTCATCCTCAGTGTTGTTGAACATGTTGAAAGTATCTACAACCACATTTTGTCACAGTTCTGTGGGTTTGGCAAAACATTTTTGTAAAAGAGTAATGCTAACCAATTTTTATTGTTAATGTGTATTTTTCAGAATTCAGTATCCCACCATCTTGAAACTGGAGCATGGCTCAAGCGCTGTAGGTGTTCAGTTGGTGTACAACAAAGCGGACCTGGAGCAACAGTATGACTTGATACAAAACAGCTTGCAGTCAGATGATGATTTTAGCGGTATTGGTCTTGGACACGACAGCTCCATGCTGGTGGTGGACTACCTCGTTGGCTCGGAGCATGACGTGGATGTCGTCATTTGCGGCAGGAAATTGGTTGCAGCATTCATATCGGATAATGGACCTACTAGGGTTCCAATTTTCACAGGTTTATATCCCGTTATTACTTTCTTATATCAGTCATGTTAGTTACCAAATTCTGTTTCAACATCTTTGCTTATCATTGTTTCCAGCATCTATGTGTATGGTTTGCTGCGCTCCAGATAAGCAATTTTTACGGGCATTTCAGCATTACCATTTGGTACATGTAAATCGGCATTGACAAAATAAATTAAGAGTGAAATCAGCATTAAAAATATTTGTAAGCAAAAAGCAACAACACCATGATACTTACTTTTTAGTGTTTAAAAATCAGCATTGCCGATTTATTTAGCGACATGAAAGCTTATTTGGGGCACTGTGGTTGTTTCCAACGTTTTTGCATATGGTAGTTTCCAATAGGTATGTATAAAATTATGGCTGTTTTTAACAGCCAAAGTGTTTCGCATTATATTCTATCCTCCTGTACTGCCACCATTTCACATAATATTCTATCCTCCTTTACTGCCACCATTTCACATAATATTCTATCCTCCTGTACTGCCACCATTTCACATTATATTCTATCCTCCTGTACTGCCACCATTTCACATAATATTCTATCCTCCTGTACTGCCACCATTTCACATTATATTCTATCCTCCTTTACTGCCACCATTTCACATTATATTCTATCCTCCTGTACTGCCACCATTTCACATTATATTCTATCCTCCTTTACTGCCACCATTTCACATTATATTCTATCCTCCTGTACTGCCACCATTTCACATTATATTCTATCCTCCTTTACTGCCACCATTTCACATAATATTCTATCCTCCTGTACTGCCACCATTTCACATTATATTCTATCCTCCTGTACTGCCACCATTTCACATTATATTCTATCCTCCTTTACTGCCACCATTTCACATTATATTCTATCCTCCTGTACTGCCACCATTTCACATTATATTCTATCCTCCTGTACTGCCACCATTTCACATAATATTCTATCCTCCTTTACTGCCACCATTTCACATAATATTCTATCCTCCTGTACTGCCACCATTTCACATTATATTCTATCCTCCTGTACTGCCACCATTTCACATAATATTCTATCCTCCTTTACTGCCACCATTTCACATTATATTCTATCCTCCTGTACTGCCACCATTTCACATTATATTCTATCCTCCTTTACTGCCACCATTTCACATAATATTCTATCCTCCTGTACTGCCACCATTTCACATTATATTCTATCCTCCTGTACTTCCAGAAACGGCAGCGATGATGCCCACTGCCCTTCCGGTGGATAAGCAAGCTCAGCTTGTGACAGCAGCTTACCAGTGTTGCACTGAAATAGGTAAATTATACTCAATTATGAAAGCTCAAGGTGAAAAATGGTCGCACCTTGAATCCAAAGTTTGTATATTGAGTTTTTGAATGTTTTGCATCAACATTTAAGGAAAAACTTAAAAAATCTTCTCTGAAACTTCAAGAGCTAGAGGTCTAATATTTTGCATGTACAATAATCTTATGGTCCTCTACTAAGTTTGTTGATATGTAAACCCTTTCTAATTTTCCAAATTTTGCTAAACAAAAACCATTTAGCTAAGAAAACTGAGGTGCTTTAGCCAAAGTGGGTAACCAAAATTTGGTCCAATGAAGAGCCGAGCCATCTTGAAAACTATAAGTGATATTGATATGGGACTTTTTCTAAAATGATCAGTATTGAATGATGTTGATCCTTGTCGAAAATTAGTTTGATGTGATGTCAAACATGGCCGCCAGCGGCCATCTTTGTTTACATAGAGTTATATAATGAAAACTTGTAGCGACTACTCCTCTGAAACTACTTGACGGATTTTCATGGAACTTCCCAGGAATGTTGCTCTTGATGTCTAGTTGATCCTAGCAAAATTTCAGGTCGGCCGGAAATTCAAGATGGCCGCCATGGCTAAAAATATATTTTCAAAAAACAAGTTTGTAGCGACTACTTCTTGAAAACTATAAGTGATATTGATATGCGTCTTTTCCTAAACGATCAGTATGACATGATGTTGATCCTTGTCGGAAATTATTTTGATTCGACGTTAAACATGGCTGGCTGGCCATCTTTGTTTACATAGAGTTATCTAGTAAAAACTTGTAGCGACTACTCCTCTGTAACTACTCAACGGATTTTCATGAAACTTCAAAGGAATGTTGCTCTTGTTGTCTGATTGATCCTAAAAAAAAAATTCAGGTCGGCCGGAAATTCAAAATGGCCACCATGGCTATAAATAGATTTTCAAAATACAAGTTTGTAGCGACTACTTCTTGAAAACTATAAGTAATATTGATATGGGACTTTTTCTAAAATGAACAGTATGGCATGATGTTGTCTCTTGTCAAAAATTATTTTCATTTGACGTTAAACATGGACGCCAGCGGCCATCTATGTTTACATAGAGTTATATAATGAATACTTGTAACGACTACTCTTCTGAAACTACTGGACAGATTTTCATGAAACTTCACAGGAATGCTGATCTAGCTATCAAACACCTATCAGTAGAGCTTCAAGGTCATTGACCTCTTGTTTATTTATTGTTAGCTCTATGTTGGACCAGTCGGACCAGTAACAGAGGAGTTATGGCTCTTGATTTAGTTAAAAATGCTATATTTTGCCTCGTTAATACGGTAGGGCCTTCATTCTTCATCTGATCTTTACCAAACTTTACCAGATTCTTTAGATATGGCCCTTGATTTAGTTAAAAAGCTCTTTTTTTCAAAAAAACGTAAATGGCAGCTTCATTGATGTTATAAGAGCCATGTTAGCCAGTAGAGCGTCCACAGGCCCTCTTGTCTAAAGATTATCCCTATATAAGTCTATGTAAAACATGTGACTTTTGGGACGGGGCCAAATGTGACCCCAGGATCACCATTTGAACAAGCTTGGTAGAGGACCATAAGCTTATAATAAATGCAAAATATTAAACCTCTGGTTCTTGTAGTTTCAGAAGAATATTTTTTAAGTATTTCCCTATACAAGTCTATATAAAACATTTGACCCTGGGGCAGGGCCAAATATGACCCAAGGGTCACCATTTGAACAAACTTGGTAGAGGACCATAAGTCTATAGCAAACGCAAAACATTAAACCTCTGGTGTTTGTAATTTCAGAGAAGAAGATTTTTTAAGTTACATGCAAAATCTTTACATACGAACTTTAGAAAAATTAAACAAAAAAAAAAACGCATCCAAACAGGAAAAGATAATAAAAAAAGAAGAATACGAAAACAACAAAAAACTCCAATGGGATTTGAACCAACGGCCTTAGCTTCCCAGTTTACAAGAAGTAATTTTAAAGATTTGTCTATGATGGCGATCTTGAATGTAGTGTTTACTTAATTTTGACAAATTTGAAAAACATTCACCTAAGGATCATCCATGTGAAGTTTGGGCAAAACTGAAAAGCTTTTCTGAGAAAAAGATTTGTTAAAAAATGTTGATATGTAAGTCTTTGTAAAACATGTGATCTCTGGGGCGGGGCCAAATATGACCCCAGGATCACCATTTGAACAAGCTTCAAAGAAGAAGATTGTTTAAGTATTTCCCTATAGAAGTCTATATACAACATGTGACCCCTGGACCCCTGGGTCACCATTTGAACAAACTTGGAAGAGGACCATAACCTTATAGCAAATGCAAAATATTAAACCTCTGGCTCTTGCAGTTTTAGAGAAGATGATTTTTTTTCCCCCCCTATGTAAGTCTGTGTAAACTTGTGACCCCCGGGGTGGGGACAAATTGGACCCCAGGGTCACCATTTGAACAAACTTGGTAGAGGACCATAAGCTGATGCTACATGTAATACATGAGAGCTCTATGCCTTGTAGTTTCAGAGAAGATTTTTTAAAGTTTTTTTCCTATATGTCTATGAAAAAAATGAAAAATCTCCGTATACAAACTTTGGACCCCCGGGGACTTCATTTGAACAAACTTGATAGTCCAGGCATAGGCAATTATTTTAAAAGAAAAACTTGAAATCTGTCCAGCATTTCTTGAGAAGAAGATTTTTTTAAGTTTCAACTATATATGGTAATGGCAACCATCTTGAATAACATGCTGACCTAATTTTAACAAATCTAAAAAGCATTCATCTAAGGATCATCCACGTGAAGTTTGGTCAAAATTGGCGTAGCGGTTTCTGAGGAGGTCGTTTGAAGCATAAGTTGACGACGGACGGACGAAGAGTGATCCCAATAGAATGATCTAAAAACCATTAAGTGATATTGATTTGAAACCTTTACCAAAATGACAAGCACGACATGATGGTCCTAACCAAAATTCAGTTCAATTTGATTTCAAATATGGCCACCAGTGGCCATCTTTGTTTACATAGAGTTAGATATGGAAAACGTGTGGTGACTACTCCTAAAACTACTTGATGGATTTTCATGAAACTTTAGGAAAGTTGCCCTTGATGTCTGGTTGGTCCTAAGTAAGCTTCAGGTCGGCCTGAACTTCAAGATGGCCACCACAGCTAAAAATTGATTTTACAAATACAACTTTCCGGTTACCATGTGTTATTGATTTGGTACCTTTACTAAAATGGCTGGCATAGCATGAAGTTGGTCCTAAACTTTTTTTTTTTATTTGACATCAACATGGACACCAGCAGCCATCTTTGTTTACACAGAGTTATATAGGAAACAACTTGTGGCACTACTTCACTGAAACTACTTGAAGAATGTTCATGAAACTACAGGAATGTTACTCTTGATGTTACTCTTTGTTATAAAAATGATTTTCATTTGAGAAATATTGAAAATAAAATGTATTTATTCTGACAACTGTAAGGGCTGCATGGAATTGAATTGAATTGAATGTTGTTTAACGGCTCACATCAACACAGTATAGGTTATTTAGAGCCGCCCCAGAGAGAGGGGAAGGATACATTGGAATCCGGGAACCGTGCCCTAATCTTATTATCGAATAGATTCCAATGGTTCTTTAACGTGCTCAGAGGATAGACCGATACACGGGACCGCCCGGTTTACGTCCCCATCCGACAGACGAGGCTAAGGGAAATTGTCTTGCCCAAGAACACACCAACGAAACTCAGTGGCACCACGGAGGACTGAACCCGGGGCCTCCGGTTACAAATCCGCCGCGCTACCGACTGCGCCACGCCAGATTTTGGTTTTGATACAGTGCAAGAGCTCATTCGTCGTTCTTTTGGAGAAATAACTTATGATACGTTTGTTAAAAATGATTTTGTCTTTACTTTTTCTACAATAACAAAGTCCAGGGAATAAATCCTTTAAACAGAAGCTTCAGGTGGAATATTACCCTAGAGCCAATTAATTTCTATTTTGTTATGTAACTTGTACCATCTTTAAGAGCTTTGCTTAAAGATTTCTAAACATTGTTAAAAAGAAGTAATGGCAAATTAGTAAACAAGAAAGATAAAAGAATCGGAGAAAAATATTACGTTTTAAGGAAAATTCTGGTTTTGGTAGGAAAATGCATATCCGAAAATAATTTCTTGCAGTTATTTTGAAAAAAAGTGCCCCAAACTATAATAACCTAAATAAATTATTTTTTAAAAATGCCTGATTCATTGAGTGATTACAGTGAAACCTGCTACATGTGACATTGCTCGGTGCTGGAAGTTAATGTCCGATAAAAGAGGTTGTCACATCAACTTTTGCATGCTTTTGCGTCGATGCTTTAATTGTTTCCAAATCTATAATTAGTTTAAATTTGCTTTATAGGATCTTGTGGCGTCAAAACAATCCACTGACATTATAGTGATTGATTGTAAATGATCATTAAATGATTCAGAAAAATGTCTTTCTCTTGGTGTCTCAATTTTATGTACTTCCGGTACAAACATACATGCGAGAAATGAAATGATCGAGAATTTGTCAATTCTAATTCACAAACACATCTTTCACTCAAAAATACGGTGTTCATGATGACAATGATAATTACCTAAATATTGTTCAGTACATATCACCCATCATTTTTAGTGTGTCTTCAGAGGTGTGAAAAAACAGTTTGATGGTCAAAAAATATTTTATATATCGGATAATTAGGTGTTAATTGCGTTCACTTATGTCAGTTGGGACTTCATTATCGGATACCAGAGACAACAGGTTCAGTTAAACCAAGGGTCACTGTACATAGAACATATAGTCACTGTACATAGAACATATATTATACTCACTGTATATAGAACATATAAGGATTTCACCAGTGCCAAGAAACACGGTTGGATACAACAGGTTGTCGCTAAAGTAAGTGGTGGGATATACTTTCACTGTTGATATATAAAAGTATGCAGTATATATTGTACAAAGAACATTCTTTCCTCCTGCTATATTAATATTGTAAAAATATTTGGCACATTTCAGGACTTTCTGATGGCCTGTTCAATGTAGAGTTCAAGATGACGGCAACCGGTCCCAAACTGATTGAGATCAATGCCCGTATGGGAGGTTTCTACCTTCGACATTGGATTCAGCACTTATATGGCGTTGACATCATGCTGTATTCTTTCATGGCCGCAGCTGGTGTAAAACCCTTCCTCCCAAAACTTCCACCTACCAAATGCCTGATGGGAATTATGTTACTGCCATCTCTTCATAAACACGTCCTTGAAGACAAAACCATAAGGAGTACCATAATGGACTTGCAAGAAAAGGAGAAGGTAATATGGGTTCAGTTTAGTGAGTCACCAGATGAAGCTACAGATGGTGAAAATTTTGAGGAACCGTTCGCTAACCTCGCAGTAGTAGGGGAAAATAAAAATGACGCAAGAGAAAAGCTGCTTAAATTTTGCATTGAATTTCGTATACACTGTGAAGGTTATGACGTTCGCCACTTTTGTAAGGACTTCTCTTAGTACATGTGAAAGCTGCAGTTCCTGAAAAGAAATTTCATAGAAACAAGAAGTCTAGACATTGATAGCAACGATGTATTCAACGTTGTTAAGGCTTCTAGTAAATATTGTGAAAACTGCAGCTTTCAAAACTTTGTGAAACATTTGTGAAAGAAATTGTCGAGGTGTTAACTTTGATAGTCTAGAACGTCATAGGTATTTGGAGTGATATTGAACACTTGTACAAAGTTATTTTGTAAACAACTTGGTAATGGAATCGAGGGTTGCAAAATTCGGAGCTTTGCATACACATCCCTTATTCATAACACCATGCCTGGTTGATTGTTTGCAGTAGAACTAGCGCCCATGGCGTGTTTTGTTACTAATTTGAATTTTGTTATCCATGATATGTCATGACATTATTTAACCATTGGAAACATATTGATATAATAATCTTTAAGGAGGAGCATGAAGAGTAGGGCACAATTCATCCCTGTATTTAAACATTACATGTGAATTAGTATCTTTCAAAGCGTTCTTGAACGTATTTATTGTTGATTTCCTACAGCTACATGTTTCGCCTAACTGTGTAAATAGCCGTCCTAAAGCGAGCACGTGCCGATCGAAGAATGTCGAATAAGAATATAGTGTTATTACTATTATTATTACTATAATTTTTATTTTATTTTTTCATCTGCAATTTATGACTTAAATTCATCTTTGTTGTATGTGTCATATGTGATTTGTAAATATTCTGAACTTTGAATAGTATAGTACGGATTTATTTTTGTCACATGTATTGTATGTATGCCATTTATATGTTGATTTGTATTTATTTTGACTACTTTGACTGTAATATATATGTATACTCTCCTATGCTTGGAGGAAATAAAGATCTACTACTACTACATGTACCTTTGTTAATATAATCCGTAGAATACTAGTTGATCCAATGATTTAATCCACCATTGTGTATTTATTGTAATATCACTGTTTTAAAATGCCAATCTGTGACCGCGCAAATCTATATGATGTGCGCCATGACGGTTGTCTCGAGACATGACTAGCTTGACGCGGTCATTCTAAATCAGACGGTCTCACATTCTGACCTTACAGTTCGTTAGTTCGATCAGGCTTTTACCAAATTAGGTAAAACACCCGAAATGAATAGTTATCAGGTAAATCCCAATGTTTAAACATTTGAATAACCGGATCTGACAACTTAAGAAAAGTTCTTTTAAATTACATTGCCCTTCTAGGTTACCCGATCTGGTCTTACCAAAATTTCAAGTTTAACCCGATCTGGTCAAATTACCCGATTGGGTCTATTTTTGATAACATTAAAAATACATAATTTTCCGGATTGGCATTTTAGACAGGTGACACCTGACTAGATCTAGATACAGTTAATTACCTAGATCTATATATTTCTTTATATATGTAATAGATAGAGTCTGGTCTCAGCAAGTTGGCTTATTTAAACACCGAGATGGGCGTAGCTACCATCGAGGTGTTTAAATAACCAAGGAGCTGAGACAGACTCTATCTTTTTTGTAGCATGGTGTACTTAGTAACACTGTGACGTCATAGTGACCGTACTCTAAATTCCAATATCCGGTATTTGTAGTACGGCATAGCCACGCCCCTTTAGTTACCCTAAATTAAACGATTTAATGTTCTGCTTTCATCAAAGGAAATGTCACCGACCATGCTACAAATATAACTTAAACAACATCTGTCTGTTTTTATATATATATTTAATTACACATAAAGTATCCGTTTGGCATTTCACAGTAATAAAAAAGTAACTGATTATTATGTGTCCATTCCCTGACAAATCCAATTAAAGTTTGTCGGCCTGACAAAAGTAAACCCAGAATAAACTCAGAAATCAGATACATGTAACTGCTCCCTGATAGGACACAGGGCCGGCGTTACATTTGGTGTCAGAAGTGGGATTCAATTTAAATATTTTATTGTCCTTTTAATTTTTCCAGAATAGTGACAGATTTTTTAAGCAGTTCATCAGAATATATTTTTTCACCATTTCTTCTGGTCTTGTCGGATCCGGTTTCCCTCTGAAAACAGAAAATAAAAGTGTCTGAGTATAAATGAAAAAGAAAATAGTTAAAACATGTATTTTAACTAACTGATAACAGAAGATTAATAATAATTGTATTAATCAATTATTTTTTTCAACACTAGATCTACATATTTATAGTTATTTTACAAGTGTTAATAATTTCAACCACGGATAAAAATAAAAAATAATATCTATATGGTTGAATACAGTCATGTGAAAATGACGCAAATACTGATACATCCAGATTTGTTCAAACACAGGGTATAACTAAAGAGGTCAGTGACTTAAGCAAATCAATCCAAAATTTGAATTCACAACTACACAGAAAACTAGATAGCATGCAGACAAAATTGCACACTGTAAAATCCTGATTGTCTGAGTTAGAGAACCATGACCCTGAGGTGAGGTTTAATCTTGAGAGATCAGATGCCAATGCACACACATGTACACACGGAGTCAGGTAGGGTTAGTAGAAATGTAGTTGTAGAAAATAGTTCCTCTCAGCATAGAAATATGAACCAATATTTGCCACTAGAGTATGGTAATAACCAAGTTCATCAAACTTTACCGAGGAATAACTCAAACTTGAAAATGAGACCACAAATATATAGTGGTGACGAGGAATTGCAAGACTTTCTAACACAGCCGAGATAAATGGTTGGAGTTATGGAGATAAATCTCTGTATTAGGCCAGCACTTTAACAAGTGGGGCAAGGTCACTTCTTAGTGAAATGAATGAGAGAGAAAGACGAGATTTTGACAGCTTAGAGAAGCTAAAAGCTAGGTTTGGCTCAGAAAATAAGGAAGTCTTTCGTACTCGACTCAAAACTGAGTTAGAGGTAAAGGGGAGACAATCCCAGAATTAGCTCAATCAGTAAGCAAAATGACTAGACAAGCCTATCCAACAGCTAGTAATGATGTCATTGAAGCATTAGCCTTAGATAACTTCATTGACTCGCTAAATGAATCAGAAATCAGATTAAGATTGCGGGAAGTAGCTCCTAAAAATGTATCGGAAGCTGAGAAAATTGCAGTCCGTATGGAAGCACATAAGTCAGCTGACAGACAAATAACAAACATTGTTCGTAATATTAATCAAGAAGAACGAGAACAAATACCCTCACATTTTGATAGAGATAGGAAACCTTCTGCGAGGGTAAACGATCAAGAACAATTCCAAAACAACCATAAAAACTACTTTTAGAAATGAAAATTGGGGTTATCACCAAAATCAAATACAATTTTTAACCAGTACGAAAGGTCAAAGACCTAGATATAATCCAAATTTCAGAAAATATGGAAATGGTCAAAATGATAGAACTTTTGACAATAACTACCACAAAAATGCATACAGAGCAGGACCTTCTAATCAACAGTATAGTATTGCACTAAATAATTTAGGATCTGAACAGGGGTACTTTCTGACAGCTAGAATAAATGAAAATTGTGTTACAATGCTTGTAGATAGTGGTGCAAATGTCAGTATTTTAAGTAGAGAAACAGTTGAAAATTGACCTTATGCTACAAAACCGATAGTTTACCCTGTTCAGACATCACTTGTTACGGTTACTGGAGAGTCTTCTCCATTTCAGAAAAACTGAGATAGAAATATGTTTAGGAAAACAGAAAATTGCACACGAGTTTTTGATAGCTGACATTAAACAGGGTGGCATTATAGGTATGGATTTCTTGATGACACATCAGTGTGATATTATGCTTAGTAAAGGGTACATAATACTGAAAGGGGAAAGGATTCCATGCTAAACCTACTTGCTGTAGAATAGCTGAAACTGTTGAGATCCCCCCAGAAACAGGTGATTATACAAGGTAAACCATTAGACGCAATTGATAGAAGTAGTGTTGGTATGTTGGAGCCTTCTGTGAAATTTGTAGATAAGACAGGATTGTTAGTAGCAAACGTATTGGTCAAACCTGAATCAGGAACGATCCCCATGAGAATAGCAAATTTTCAGAAAATACCTTGCAAAATTTATGAGAATACCATTACTGCAATTTATGAGAAAGTCACTGTCCATGATAGCAAACACGTAGGTTCGGTAGAGACAATTGGTAATAGTAACAATAAGGAACTCCTCCAAGATATGTTTCTGAAATCTTGATACAAATCAGAAAGAAAAATTGAAACTGTTACTGATTCAGCATCAGATTGTTTCCTCAAAAAATGATAGGGACATTGGCACTACGGATTTTGTTACTCCTGATATTGATGTTGGAAATAACAAACCCGTGAAAACATATCCATATAGAATCCCTTTAGCTAAAAGGCAGGCTGCTGAGGAAGAGATGAATAAAATGGCAGCAGATGATATTATTGAACCTGCGTGTTCACCTTGGTTGTCTCCTATACAAACGATCACAAAATCAGATGGGTCTATTCGTTTCTGTTGTGATTTTCGAAAGGTAAATGATGTCACTGTAAAGGAGTATCAGCCTTTACCCAGAATTGATGATAATCTTGATGCCCTTAGTGGTTCAAAATGGTTCTCATGTATGTATTTAAAATCTGGGTTCTGGCAGGTTAAAATTGGAGAATCTAGTCATCCGATAACTGCCTATAGTTTACAAGGTGGTCGACAATGGCAGTTCTGTAAACTTCCATTTGGCCTTTGTAATTCTCCAAGTGTGTTCATCAGATTGATGCAAATGACATTTTCAGACCTTATTTGGAAAATTCTTGTTTTATATCTTGATCACGAAGATCTTTATAGAGCTTTGACGAAACATTAGAAAACTTGAATGTTGCTTTTGACCGACTGAGAAAAGCAAACCTTAAAGTACACCCTAAAAAGAGTAAATTCTTCCAGAAAGAAGTAACATTTCTGAAGCATGTCATCAGTGAAAATGGACCTGTCCAGAGAAAGTTCAAAACTGTGTCTAAGTTATACTAAAATACAGGTTACGTATTCGCACATTGTATAGAGTGCTTTTGTATGTATACCGTGTAAGTAATGAACTGTTTGTCCAAAATCATTGACCGTTTCAGTTTATTCTTAGAACATACTATATCTAAAATCAAGCCCTATCATACATAGATGAGGAACGTTTCAATTATTGGGGAGGGAGTGTGTGTGTGTGCGTGCATGCGTGCGCAAGCGCGTGCGTGTGTGTATTGGAGTTGGGATGGGTGGGGGCGGCAAATTAAAAACGAAATTGACAAGCCAAAAAAGCACAAATACACATTCAAATACGTGGTATCACATATTCAGAATTGAAATAGTGATATCACATCTTCAAATACGTGATATCATGTATTCCAATATGTGATATCACGTATTCATATACATGATATAACGTAATCACCAATTCGAATACGTGACATCACATATTCAAATACGTGATATCACATATTCAGACTGAATACTTGATATCACGTATTCAGATACGTGACTGAATACGTGATATCACCAATTGGAATATGTGATATCGCGTATTCAAAATTAATACATGATATCACGTATTTGAATACGTGATATCACCTTTTCATTTTTTAACGTGAGCAAAAACATACTGATCCCTGACATTTATTCCGCACTGAGTAACAAAAATGGTGGACCATTCAGCTAAAGAGGACATACTGAAAATGTATTACAATCAAAACGTTGCTCGAACAGTGATGATGTCAACTGTTGCCATCAGAAAGCAGATCTTGGTCATGGATCCGATCTTTTAAAATATAAAATGACAATAAATTACTTGATACACTTTCTCTGCAATTCACTATAATACCACATATCTAGTGGCCGGGATGGTAAAGACGCTGCATCTCTCACCGCTGCAGTTTCCAATCCCACTTCTCTCTTCCATGTCTATAACGTCACCGCTGCAGTTTCCAATCCCACTTCTCTCTTCCATGTCTATAACGTCACCGCTGCAGTTTCAAATCCCACTTCTCTCTTCCATGTCTATAACGTCACCGCTGCAGTTTCCAATCCCACTTCTCTCTTTCATGTCTATATCGTCACCGCTGCAGTTTCCAATCCCACTTCTCTCTTCCATGTCTATAACGTCACCGCTGCAGTTTCCAATCCCACTTCTCTCTTCCATGTCTATAACGTCACCGCTGCAGTTTCCAATCCCACTTCTCTCTTCCATGTCTATAACGTCGCCGCTGCAGTTTCCAATCCCACTTCTCTCTTCCATGTCTATAACGTCACCGCTGCAGTTTCCAATCCCACTTCTCTCTTTCATGTCTATATCGTCACCGCTGCAGTTTCCAATCCCACTTCTCTCTTCCATGTCTATAACGTCACCGCTGCAGTTTCCAATCCCACTTCTCTCTTCCATGTCTATAACGTCACCGCTGCAGTTTCAAATCCCACTTCTCTCTTCCATGTCTATAACGTCACCGCTGCAGTTTCAAATCCCACTTCTCTCTTCCATGTCTATAACGTCACCGCTGCAGTTTCAAATCCCACTTCTCTCTTCCATGTCTATAACGTCACCGCTGCAGTTTCCAATCCCACTTCTCTCTTTCATGTCTATATCGTCACCGCTGCAGTTTCCAATCCCACTTCTCTCTTCCATGTCTATAACGTCACCGCTGCAGTTTCCAATCCCACTTCTCTCTTCCATGTCTATAACGTCACCGCTGCAGTTTCCAATCCCACTTCTCTCTTCCATGTCTATAACGTCGCCGCTGCAGTTT
Organism: Cyrtodaria siliqua; assembly: GCA_037043455.1. Classification (NCBI taxonomy): domain Eukaryota; kingdom Metazoa; phylum Mollusca; class Bivalvia; order Adapedonta; family Hiatellidae; genus Cyrtodaria; species Cyrtodaria siliqua. The sequence goes on along the minus strand of JAWPHD010007475.1, from coordinate 112,210 downwards.
CCAATCCCACTTCTCTCTTCCATGTCTATAACGTCACCGCTGCAGTTTCCAATCTCACTTCTCTCTTCCATGTCTATAACGTCACTGCTACAGTTTCCAATCCCACTTCTCTCTTCCATGTCTATAACGTCACTGCTACAGTTTCCAATCCCACTTTTCTCTTCCATGTCTATAACGTCACCGCTGCAGTTTCCAATCCCACTTCTCTCTTCCATGTCTATAATGTCTTACTCTAATATGTCATACCATCTGTGTATCAATGTATCCATACAACTTAAGGCAGACAGATGGGTGCCTGTAAATCCGTTAAAACAGATAAAAAAAGCACTAATAAATAAAGAAAGAAACAGTTTTCTGCAATTAAGAAGGACTTTATCAACAGACTTTCGCATTAAAAAGTCGATTTTATCAAATTCCATAGTTTTTTTCTTAAGAGTGTAAATATTAACAAACAAGTTGATTTCCGCCTGAGGACAGTATTAAAGCTAGCTGTTGATATTGTTCATGAGGACAGTACTAACGCTAGCTGTTGATATTGCCCCTAAGGACAGTACGAACGCTAGCTGTTGACATTGCCCCTGAGGACAGTACTAACGCTAGCTGTTGATATTGCCCCTGGGGGCAGTACTAACCCTGGTTGTTGATATTGCCCCTGAGGACTGTACTAACGAAGGCTGTTGATATTGTCCGCGAGGGCAGTACTAACGCTGCTTGTTGATATTCATTAGGACTACTAAAGCTAGCTGTTGATATTGCCTCTGAGGATAGTACTAACGCTAGTTTTCCATTAGGACAGTACTAACGCTAGCTGATGATATTGCCCATGGGGACAGTACTAACGCTACCTGTTGATATTGCCCATGAGGACAGTACTAACGCTACCTGTTGATATTGCCCCTGAGGTCAGTACTAACGCTACCTGTTGATATTGCCCATGAGGACAGTACTAACGCTACCTGTTGATATTGCCCCTGAGGACAGTACTAACGCTGACTGTTGATATTGCCCATGAGGACAGTACTTACGCTGGCTGTTGATATTACCACAGAGGACAGTACTAACACAAGCTGTTGATATTGCCCCTGGGAGCAGTACTAACCCTGGCTGTTGATATTGCCCCTGAGGACTGTACGAACGCAGGCTGTTGATATTGTCCATGAGGGCAGTACTAACGTTGCCTGTTGATATTCTTCATTAGGACTACTAACGCTAGGTGTTGATATTTTTCAGTAGGACAGTACAATTGCTAGCTGATGATATTGCCCATGGGGACAGCACTAATGCTAGCTGTCGATATTGTCCCTGAGGAGAGTACTAACGCTGGATGTTGATATTTCCACTTAGGGGAGTACTAACGTTGGACGCTGATATTGCCCCTTAGGGCAGTACTAATGCTGGCTATCGATATTGCCCCTTAGGACAGTACTAACGCTGGCTGTTGATTTTTACCCTGAGGAAAGTACTAACCCTTGCTGTTGATATTTTCCAGTAGGACAGTACTAACGCTAGCTGTTGATATTACCCCTGAGGACAATACTAACGCTGGCTGTTGATATTGCCGCTTGGGACAGTACTAACGCTAGCTGTTGATATTCTTCATTAAGAATACTAGCTGTTGATATTGTCCAGTAGAACTGTACTAACGCTAGCAGTTGTTATTGCCCCTGAGGACAGTACTAAAGCTAGCTGTTGTTATTGTCCCTGAGGAGAGTACTAATGCTAGCTGTTGTTATTGTCCCTGAGTACAGTACTAACGTTAGCTGTTGATATTGTCCCTGAGTACAGTACTAACGTTAGCTGTTGATATTGCCCCAGATGACAGTACTAACGCTGGCTGTTGATATTGCCCCTGAGGACAGTACTAACGCTGGCTGTTGATATTTTTCATTAAGAGTACTAGCTGTTGATATTGTCCAGTAGAACTGTACTAACGCTAGCTGTTGTTATTGCCCATGAGGACAGTACTAACGTTAGTTGTAAATAGTTTCCATTAGGACAGTACTAATGCTAGCTAATGCTATTGCACCTGAGGACAGTACTAACGCTGGATGTTGATATTACCCCTGTGCTGACGCTGGCTGTTGATATTGCCCCTGAGGACAGTACTAGCGCTGACAGTTTATATTACCCCTGAGGACGGTATTAACGCAAGCTGTTGATATTACCCCTAAGGATATTACTAAAGTTAGCTGTTGATAGTGCCCATGAGGACAGTACTAACGCTATCTGTTGATATTGCCACTGAGGACAGTACTTACGCCAGATGTAAATATTTTTCATTAGGACAGTATTAACACTAGCTGTTGATTTTGCCCATGGGGACAGTACTAACGCTGGCTGTTGATATTGTTCATTAGGACTATTGACGCTAGCTGTTGATATTGCCCCTGAGGACAGTACTGACGCTATGTGTTGATATTTTCCATTAGTACTTACACTATGTGTTTATATTGCCCATGTGGCGGCGGGGGCAATATTAACGCTATCTGTTGATATTGCAACTGAGTACAGTACTAATTTTAATAACGCTAGCTATTTTCCAGTAGGACAGTACTATTGCTAGCTGTTGATATTGTCCACGAGAACAAGTACCAACGCTAGCTATTGATATTGTCCATGAGAACAAGTACTAACGCTAGCTGTTGATATTGTCCATGAGAACAAGTACTAATGCTAGCTGTTGATATTGTCCATGAGAACAAGTACTAACGCTAGCTGTTGATATTGTCCATGAGAACAAGTACTAACGCTAGCTGTTGATATTTTACAGTAGGACAGTACTAACGCTAGCTGTTGATATTGTCCATGAGAACAAGTACTAACGCTAGCTGTTGATATTTTCCAGTAGGACAGTACTAACGCTGGCTGTTGATATTGTTGATTAAGACTTCTAACGCTAGGACAGTTAGAGGGCATTTCTAACGCTGGCTGTTGATATTGTCCCTGAGGACAGTTAGAGGGCATTTCTAACGCTGGCTGTTGATATTGTCCCTGAGGACGGTACTAATGCTGGCTGTTAATATTGCCCCTGAGAACAGTACTAACGCTGGCTATATTGTCCATGAGGACAGTCCTAACGCTAGCTGTAGATATTCTTCATTAGGAGGACTACTAACGCTAGCTGTTGATATAGCCCCTAAGGACATGACTAATGCGAGATGTAGATATTTTAATTAGGACAGTACTAGCTGTTGATATTGTCCATGGTGCCAGTACCAATGCTACCTGTTGATATTGCCCCTGAGGACAGTACTAACGCTAGCTGTTGATATTGCCCTTGAGGACAGTACTAACCCTAGCTGTTGATATTGCCTCTGAGGATAGATCTAATGTTTGCTGTTGATATTGTCCCTGAGGACAGTTCTAACACAGGCTATTTATATTGCCCTTTAGGACAGTACTAACGCTGGCTGTTGATATTGCTCCTGAGGACAGTACTAATGCTAGCTGTTGACATTATCCAGTAGGACCATAATAATGCTAGCTGTTGATATTGTCCATAAGGACAGTACTAACTTTAGCTGTTGATATTGCCCGAGAACATTACTTACTCTAGATTTCATATTGTTCCTTAGGACAGTACTAACACTGGCTGTTAATATTGCCCCCGAGGACAGTACTAACACTAGCTGTTGATATTGCCTAAAGCTAGCTGTTGATATTGCCCCTGAGGACATTACTAACACAGGCTGTTGATATTTATCTTTATGACGGTACTAAAGCTGGCTGTTGATATTGCCCCTGAGGACAATACTAACGCTAGCTGCTGATATTGTCCATGAGGACAGTACTAACTCTAGCTGTTGATATTGCCCCTGAATACAGTTCTAACGCTGGCTGTTGATACTGTCCTATGGATGTTAAGACGCTAGCTGTTGAAAGTGTCCCTGTGGATGTAACAGACGCTATCTGGTGATAGTTTCGCTGTGGATGTCGCCGACGCCAGCTGTCCATAGTGTCCCTATGGATGTTACAGACGCCAGTTGTTGATATAGCCGCTTTGGATGTTACAGACGCCAGTTGTTGATAGTATTTTTGTGGCTGTGAATGTATTAGACGTGATCTGTTGATAGTGTTCTATTGAATGTAACATACCCTAGCTGTTGAAAGTGTACCTGTGGAAGTTACAGGCAATATCTGTTGATAATGTCCCTGTAGTTGTTACAGATGATAGCTGTTGAAAGTGTCCCTGTGGATGTCAAGGAAGCCAGCTGTTGATAGTGTCCCTGTGGATGTCACAGACGCCAGCTGTTGATAGTGTCCCTGTGAATGTAACGGACGTCAGCTGTTGATAGTGTCCATGTTGATGTAACATATGGAAGCAGTTGAAAGTGTCCCTGGATGTTTCAGGCACTATCAACAACTTTGGATGTCATAGTTGAAAGTGTCCCTGGATGTTTCAGGCACTATCAACAACTTTGGATGTCATAGACGTAAGCTGTTGATAGTGTCCCTGTTACAGACACTATACTATAGATAACAGTAACGATATATGATAATAGTAATCCTATACACAGTACTGACGTTAGTTGTAGATAGGGTCTGTATATATAGTAGTGACATGGGCTGTTGATATTGTCCTTGAAGACAGTACTGAAGGTAACTTTTGATATTTTAGCTGATACTAGTTCTGATGGTACTAGCTGTTGATTTGGTCAATGAGTACAGTGATAACACTAGCAGTGAATAGGTCTCGGATGACAATACCGACGATAACCTTATAGTGACAGTATCAACGGTTACCATCAGTACTTACCTTAGTGACACTATCAAAAGCTTGTCAGTCCTTTCCTCAGGGACAATACCAATAGCTATAACTATTACTGTCCTCGGGGACGATATCAACAGCTTTGGTCTGTACTGTCCTCAGTGACAATAGCAACAGCCAACAGCAGAACTGTCTATATGGACACTATCAACAGTGCTGTTTAGGGACCGACCATTTTGATTTCTGTGTGTGTAACAATCATTGGTGTATGTAACAATCATATAGGGCTACTATGAATTCCATGTCGTAGTGTAGGTCTGTGTAACAATCATAGAGGGCTACTAGGGATTCCATGTCGTACAGTAGGTGTGCAACCATCATAGAGGGCTACTAGGGATTTCATGTCGTAGTGTAGGTCTGTGTAACAATCATAGAGGGCTACTAGGGATTCCATGTAGTACAGTAGGTGTGCAACCATCATAGATGGCTACTAGGGCTTCCATGTTGTAGTGTAGATGTGTGTAACAATCATAGAGAATGATATGTGGAAATGAAAACAAAACAAACAATTTACAGGCAATGAAGGCAAATTTATCTTCTAACAAACTGAAATACATGTAGTTACAATACCGTGTGTTTTTGCATTGACACCTAATACATTATTACTAATAAACTCAGTTATTAATAATAACTAGATACAATTCACTAGTAACATCTGAGATATAACTAGATACAATTAATTCACTAGTCACATCTGAGATAATAACTAGATACAATTCACTAGTAACATCTGAGATATAACTAGATACAATTAATTCACTAGTCACATCTGAGATAATAACTAGATACAATTCACTAGTAACATCTGAGATAACTAGATACAATTCACTAGTAACATCTGAGATAATAACTAGATACAATTCACTAGTCACATCTGAGATAACTAGATACAATTCACTAGTAACATCTGAGATAATAACTAGATACAATTAATTCACTAGTCACATCTGAGATAACTAGATACAATTAATTCACTAGTCACATCTGAGATAACTAGATACAATTCACTAGTAACATCCGAGATAATAACTAGATACAATTAATTCACTAGTCACATCTGAGATAACTAGATACAATTCACTAGTCACATCTGAGATAACTAGATACAATTAATTCACTAGTCACATCTGAGATAACTAGATACAATTTACTAGTCACATCTGAGATAATAACTAGATACAATTCACTAGTAACATCCGAGATAATTACTAGAAGGTCAGCTAGATAGATAGAATTCACTAGTGATATCAATAAAAATCAGTAATAACTGGATATAATTTACTTTAAAGATCTATTGATGTAAGTGTACACAATATATTATATGACAGGTATTATTTTCCTCTCCTTTCCTTGCAACATCTTAATATGTCAAATTATTCATTTCATTATGATACAGTAGAAAAGATAGTTACATACTTTGTTATATATATTTATACAGGGTACATTTTATTCCATTTTGTAAATACTGGGTATGTCTTTTTTTGTATTGTAAAAGGAAATGTGGTATTTATTAAAAAATAAAATTGAAATGAGCAACCTCTGACAAGACTGAGATTGTGATAGTAATGCCCCTACTTCTTACAAGAACCCAGTAGTACAGAGATTTGCAGACTGGACACTAGATGTAATATCGTAGTCTACTACGCTATCAAGCTGCATAGGAAAGGAGGACTTCACCTTGAAGGGAAACATGTCCTTTTGAAGAAAACTAGTTCCGTCCACATTTATAAAGTGTTGTCGATAATGAAATACAAATACAAATTTTATGTCAATACAAAATGTTAACAGAATTGTTGCTGAAAAAATAACAAGGTTACATAATAAACATTTAACAAGAACAAAATAAAAAGCACTTTGGAATTCTTCTACCAATGGCAAGCAATCATCTATAAGTTTCTTTATTAACAATATACAAGTTGAAAAAATAAATAATACATATAAATAATAATTAAAAACATCCTCAACACAAAAGTAAAAGGAAATGGTTGAATAAATAAGTACGTGGCTAGTAAATGATTGGTAAATCTTGATCATTAAATGTGGTAAATCTTGATCAAAAGGCCGATAAATATATTGATCATGGTCTACTTGAAAATATGGAATATCATTAAAAAATCAGCATAAATAAGGCAAAATGCAGAGACAGTTCAACTGAATATTTTATGTTGCAGATTCTGAATAGGTAATAAATATTCTAATGCCTAGATTATAAAAATATGATATAATCACATCTATCTGCTTTCAGATAAGGGTACGTAGTGTTCACATTAAATTGATATAGAAATATTTAAAATACCTTTTACATTGAAAGGGCACAAACAATTTTAAATTTTGATTATAATTCAATTTAATTGTAATATATTCTTACATATTAATACAGAACTGCATCGGACATTTCTACAAATCTTTTCCAGTCATGTTATACCTTTACGAAATACATTTACCAATTTAAGTAAGGTACAAATGAAAAAGGTTTTGAAATCAGATCATGAAAGACATTGTACAATACAATACCGGTATATTAAATTAAGTACAAATCAGTTATTCAAACATACTTCATGGCTAGAATTCCATTAAAGGTCAAGTTTGTATTTATGATATTTATAGGGTACATGGTGACATGTTTATAAACAGTATTGCACTTCACTGGGATTTCTATTACATACCATCCCATCCCATCCCATCCCATCCTGCCCATTGCCCGACTGTCAAATAAGTCAAAAGGCTAAGATTATTTAGCTAGGGGAACTCCAGCTTACACACAACGACTTAATGTAGATATGTCAAACATTTACTACACGCTACAGTTATTATTCTGTCATACAGCCACTCTATATAAATAGTACTGAATTAGTGTAATATCACTGTCACGTGACATATACTGTATATTCTGCAATGTAATTATTACAAAAGTAATAGTTGTTTTTAATTGTCAATCTTTAAAAAATCAGTCATGGTTCCTTAACAATGAGAAAAAGAGTTAGAAGTTAAACTTATTCAACAAATCTGAATTTCCCCCAAAAAATCTTTTTCAAATTAAATTGGATTGGACGGTTTCACTATCATTTGCATAGGTCTAACTAGGAGACATTCGTTGTGTCACATTCATTTACAAAACAAACAGTAACGTATATTGTAGTTAAATTTGATACGAAATTTAACATTTGAAATTTAACAACTGAAATATCTACACTAACAATACATGTATTTAAATTGTCCCTTTTTGCCATAGAAACTGTTTCTATGACAACTGTTGATAAGATATATAGTATCACACTTTTCAGATAATCAATAGTTAGCATCAATGTAAGGCAGTTTTGTAACCAAGGAAACCCTCAATTGAAATGTCTACCATAGTTTTAACATAAACCATGACTAAGTAGCAGAAGGAAGACCAAACAAATAAGGCCTAAATAACAAATTGAGCAAAATTCTTGTTTCGACTAGATCAAAAAACAAGAATTAACATCCTAATGCTAACACCTGTTAGTGATTGGGACTGAATCATGTTGGTTTATGCTGCTCTGATAGTGTCCAAGATAAAATGATTATTTACCAGTTTTTTTCCAACTTACATACTAGAAAAGATATTTCTGTCATAAACACTCCACTTCAACAATGTCACACCAGCATGTTAAAATGTCTTAGAAGGATATTTTGCAAAGAACCTTAAACTGTAAATAAATCTTTATTATGGACACGATTTCAGCACAACATTCTTTTCTTACAAGTCGACAGTTAAACGTTCATCTTACTACAACCTACATGGCATATCTCAGTGTCGGTTTAATGTGTATGTAAGATTTCCACATTATAACAGTTATTTACATAATCTCAGGGTAAGACACTTAACAATGCAAGAAGCATCTGGATAACTACATATAGGTAGAAACAATCAAACTATTATGGCACGTGCAGACATGAGTCCAGCGTGTGTCTCTAGAAACCATAAAGCTACTGTGGCACGTGCAGACATGAGTCCAGCAAGTGTCTCTAGAAACCATAAAGCTACTGTGGCACGTGCAGACATGAGTCCAGCATGTGTCTCTAGAAACCATAAAGATACTGTGGCACGTGCAGACATGAGTCCAGCGTGTGTCTCTAGAAACCATAAAGCTACTGTGGCACGTGCAAACACGAGCCCAGCTTGTGAGTATCTAGAAAACATAAAACTACTGTGGCATGTGAAAACACGAGACCAGCTTGTGTGTGTCTAGAAACCATCAAGCTACTGTGGCACGTGCAAAGCAAACACGAGTCCAGCTTGTGTGTGTCTAGAAACCATAAAACTACTGTGGCACGTGCAAACAAGAGTCCAGCTTGTGTTTCCAGGCATGCTCTTAACATTTGATGCCGAGGTGAATTTAGGCCTACTGTATATTAAATTTGCACAGAATGACGGGGTAGTTTCTCAAACGGAACTCAAATATTCTACACATGGTAAATTTTAGTGGGCAAAATTGTTAACACAGACAGGGGTTTAATGAGCATTTGATCACTATCTAAAATGCAAGAAAAATATTCGAAAAACATTCAGCAAAATATTCATATATTTACTATAAAGCGACATTTATATATAAATGTACAGCATCAAGTGTTGAAGCAATGAAATGCTCTATATTGCTCTCTATACTACATCACCATGGCACTATGACGATTTGAAACATACATGTCAGTATCTGATAATATCTACCCAAACCTCAATGTAACCAGTATAATAAAAATAAATTATAAATAGCATTATAAACACTGAGTAATTTCCCGCCCCCATCTTCTTGTAAGTTGTCTATCTGTTCCTGATTAATGGTTCTATGGCAATAGCAGGACACTCATAGGTGCGAGTGATTCTCACAGTTAGTAGTTCTCACACTTGTTCTGCTTTGCCAACAACAGCACTGACTTCATCGGCAGAGAGACCATTTTTGAGAGTACGTCTCACTGGAATGAAAATAGGTTATAATTTATTTTTTATTATCAGACAGTTTGAAGTAAACCTAAAATGTAATCATGTATATAAATTAGCTTACGCTTGCCAATGTTCTGCATATGAAATTTACACATGTTCTCTTTCTTCTTCTTAGGAAAATATAATTAGTTTGAATCGTTTTTTGCAATTTTTCTAAAAAAACAACGATATATAACAGTCTGGCTACTGATCTTCATCTTAAAATAAATCGAGGGATGAAAGTGTAATTATTGTAACTACCGGTATATAGCAATAAAGAACAAGATACAACGGTTCTGCATCGAGCCTTCGAAATCGAGGTCAAACTCCAGTAACAAGACTGTCATAAAACAATCTCATTAAAATCAGACCCTTTATCATGCTATGATACTCTACACTTATAAGGCCTATAGTGGAGAGTATCAAAGCTTTATTATCATATGATTTTAATGAGATTAGTCATAAAAACCCTTCCTTTTATTCTATGTCCGGGCATTTAAAGCAGAAATAATAGGACAAGCGACCTTGCAGGAACCAACTTGAACTGATTTATTTACTTAAAAAAACTGGACTGACTAGCAATTAAACATTTTGGTTTTTATTTAAAAAATATCATAATCACTTTTCATTAATCGACTGAATAGTGTTATTTATTTTTATTTACTTGTCAAAAACAACAGTTAAAGCATTCAGCATTATGATGAAAACTGCAGCATTTAAAACCACAGCTGTAAAACATTAATATATGGTTGCTTTGCACAGATGCAAATAAACTCTGCTGACTGAAATTTACATTTACAAACATGTAGGAACGTAACAATGATGTATGCAAAGTTAGAAAACTGGCTGCACTGAATTAGCAAACATCCTGAAAACGGTGTAAATCATGGGCACATTGTTCAATGAAGCATTTATAAGATGTGATCTCATACTAACTTGGTGACTGTGATTTGGTAAACAATCCTGATATTAGATAGAATATATTCGGAAAGAATTATGAGAGACTATAATTTAAACTGTTTTTTCACTTTACTTTCTGCTGAGTTATTAGCAACCAATTATTTGAACCCTGATTCTGATTATATTTTGAACCCAATTTTATATTTTGAACATAACATGAATATATTTGCATGTTAAACCAAATATTTATGTATTTGCATGCTGAACATACTGTTTTAATGTAATATGAATATGCATGATGAACATAATATGAAAATATTTGCATGCATTATTATTTTGATTTCTGAAGACGGAAAAACCTCCCATTATCCAAGACAACCAACAAATAATAAATTAAATAGATGTAAATAGATACAGTTCCATTTAAAAGTATTCCGTCGAAAGTATTTGAAACAAGAAATGTCACTGTAAGCATGGTAAATGACAAATGCCCCCAAAGTGACCTTTGACCTCTAAGTGTGACCTTGACCTTGGAACCATGGATCTCGATTTTGTGCGCGACACGTCGTCTTGTTGTTATGAGCAATTGTGCCAAGTTATTTGAAAATCCGTCCATTATTGTCAGTTATTAACCTGACACGATTGTACGGACGAACGAACGGACGGACGGATAGTTTATATCCCCTATCGCTTGCATGAATTCTGAGTTTAAAAATCATCACAAATAATATGTATGCAGGAGGACCAAAAACACTACTGAATCATTGCAACTGTTTTATTCAATGTTCTTGAAACTTTTTTTCCCTTCAAGAATGTTGCTCAACAATGTTGGTCTACTAACTATTTGTCGAACTTGCTTGCTAACAAAATGCAGATTCAATCTCAATTAAAGAAAAAGTTATAGCGTTTATGTTTCGTTTCTTTATTATCAACCCTTGTATGGCGTACACTACATTCATTTATCTTAGTACCTGAAGAACTGTTTGAACATAATTGATTAGTCAGGAAATTGTCCACATGCTAGGGATGGGGGGTAAAAATTAATAAGGCAAGAATTAAACAATTTTCAACAAATAATTCCGTAAGCCATGAATACAGCCACACTCCTGCAGACGCGACTTACAATATCTACGTTGTCAAATACTGGTCATAAACTGAAATAGAACGGTGAACTATAAAAAGCATGCCTTGTGTGTTCATCTCTCATCTTTCTCATCTGCTATAGTTACACCTTATAATAAACCATCGGTTTACTTTAATTGCCGCAGCCATGAAGTGTACTTTCTTTCATATCAGATAAGTTAAAGCCCACGACTAACCTTCACTGTAACCTGACCAAAACCTGTTATTTCTATGTTCCTTTGTAAAAACATGAGAAACTGCTTGGAACGTACGTAAGCGTTTACCACTTTTCCTTCCCATCCGACCAATACCTTTTCGACGTTTCTTTGTAAAAGCAGGAGAACATTTGAAATGTACGTAAGCATTTAGCACTTTTCCTGCCCAGCAGACCAGTATTTGTTATTTCTGTTTCTTTGTTAAAACATGAGAACCTACTTGGAATGTATGTAAGCGTTTACCACTTTTCTTCCCAGCCCAATGCCCTAATTGACATATAATATTATGACCTTCAATATTTGATGGATGTCCTGATGTCAAGTATGATCACAAAACAACAAATATTTTAAATGACGTCCAGCATGATACAAGATGACAATTCAAGACGAGCCATGTCTGGGTTAAAACTTTACACATTACTTCAAGTCCCTATCCCGCTATCAACAGCCTAATTTTACAACATATGTACACCGTTTCTAAACCTACCGACGGCGAGGTATAACGGTATATATAATTTGCATATATGGAGAATCCAAACTCCATAGGCACAATATAAATGGCTTTAACCAGCCAGGCCAAACCCCAAAACTGGAGCGGCGAATTAAGAGTTAACAATTCATTTTACGCATATTAAATCACGGGTATTTTAAGAACCCATGAATCAATCTATACTTTTAATCAGCACATATACACTACATGGCTTTTTTTCTTCATAAACAGGGGCCGATATTTGGCCCCTATACCGGCCCCTTCCACTAGAAAAATAGCCTAACTTTTTCCCCTTTAGCTGAGAAAATTCCCCTAAAAAAAAAATCCGCCCTCTTACTTTCTCAACATTGCTATGTTTAGGATACAGTTATAGAATACAGGTATCTTAAATGTACCTTTTTTGCATATCTGCTCACCCAAATCTGCAGGTTCTGCCTAATACACTGTTCCCCCAATGTCTCGAAATTGCACTATTTTCCCCCTTTATCTCGAAAATCAAGTTTTCTTTCCCCTATTGAAAGGCCTGGGCCTCTTACCCTATTTCGGAAAAAAAGCCCTGCATCATTATATGACCTGAACACCTGGATAGATTTTTGTTAAATGGTTTTGTAGTTTAATTTTTCAGTTATTTTGTGGATTAGTTTCTTACATCTGTTGTGACCTATCTATGTTCATATTACAACAGCCGCTCTCAGCCTCTGTATACATTCTCTATCTTACAAAACATATGACATGGTTTCTCAGACCTCAGCAACTTGAGAAACATTATTTATGTTTTACCTTAGTATTGTAAGCAGGGACTTGCTAGCTTAGCTCTGGAGTATCTGGGTTTCTTTTAAGAATAAATCTCAGATAGCAAAAATTATACAAAACTATCAAGTTACAATAGCAACATAAATAAATCTTTTCTTTTATTATTTATCACAGAATCTCGGTTTTATTCCAATGAATGATCTTTGATGGCAAAAACCACATGAAACTATAACTTTACTACAACTGGTCTAAACTGCTGTCCTAAACTAACACAAAGAAAGGACCTACAGACAATAAGTCAGAAAGAATTGCTTTAGTGTTGCATTTAAGTAATTTATTTTTTTAGAAATTGATAATTTAAATAATATTCTCCTGAAATATGTGAAACCTTATCAATTCAAATTTGCTCAAACGCAACCTTTAAATAAAAGAAACAAAAACAGAAGAGTAGTCACGCATACATTAAGTCTTAGTGTACTTCAAGGATTTATACCTTATTCATTCCCATAAGCACTTCTGCTCCATATTCCAAATTTTACGATTACTGTCTTTATCGCAAATAAAGCCAGTCAAAATTTATAAAAATCTTCCCTAATTTACAGTTATCATTTTTTTCAATATATGAAACAACTATTTTCCTTAGTAAACTTATACTTATAGGCGACACTCAATACCCGGTTCATAGCAACCCGAATAATGAGGCAATGAGGACCCCATCAGGATAATATACATGTAAACTCGCCCTCTCCCCACTCGCCCCACACCCCATCCCCCTTCAAAATTAGGTACCCGGAGCACTTATAGAGATGAATATGGTACATAGTGATTTTTTTAATTTTTTTAAATGTCATATAGATACAAAGCTACAAGTACTAACAAGAGGTCAATGACCTTGAAGCTCTACTGATTGATTTTGATTTTAGGAAGTAGTCGCTACAAACTTGTTTTTTAAAAAATTATTTTTAGCAGTGGCAGCCATCTCGAATTTCCGGCCGACCTGAAATTTTGCTAAGATCAATAAGACATCAAGAGCAACATTCCTGTGAAGTTTCATGAAAATACGTCAAGTAGTTTGAGGAATAGTCGCTACAAGTTTTCGTTAAATAACTCTATGTAAACAAAGATGGCCGCTGACAGCCATGTTTAACATCGAATCAAAACGATTTTTGACAAGGACCAACATCATGTCATGCTGATCATTTTAGAAATAGTCCCATATCAATATCACTTATAGTTTTCAAGAAGTAGTCGCTACAAACTTGTATTTTGAAAATCTATTTTTAGCCATGGCAGCCATCTTGAATTTTCAGCCGACCTGAAATTTTGCTAGGATCAATTACACATCAAGAGCAACATTCCTGTGAAGTTTCATGAAAATCCGTAAAGTAGTTTCAGAGGAGTAGTCGCTACAAGTTTTCATTATATAACTCTATGTAAACAAAGATGGAGCCATGTTTAACGTCGAATCAAAACGATTTTCGACAAGGATCAACATCATGTCATGCTGATCATATTAGAAAAAGTCCCATATCAATATCACTCATAGTTTTCAAGAAGTAGTCGCAACAAACTTGTTTTTTAAAAACCTATTTTTAGATTTGGCGGCCATCTTGGATTTCACATCAACATGAATTTTTGCTAGGATCAACTAAACTTCATGGGCAACATTTCTGTAAAGTTTCATGAAAATCCATTCAGTAGTTTCAGAGGAGTAGTCGCTACAAAAAAAAGTTTACGGACAGACAGGCGGACAGACGGACGCCGCACCACGGCATAAGCAATGCTGATCTCTGATCAGTCGAGCTAAAAATCAGTGGACAGGGGAAAAGGAGACCTGTAAAGATTCGAAATTGAGGACTTAAATCTTTTTGAAATCATTCACCTTTTAATATGTGTGTCTAAATTAACATACAGCAACTATATTCATGTTAAATGAAATTTATATTTTTACGAATAATAAATTATGTAAGCATCAGTATAAATTATTGATTTTTTCCAAACTTAACGTCACTAAATATGCTATGATCATCAGGTTTCTAAAGAAATTGTCCATTTCTTAACAATACGACATTCATTAAAAGACAAAAAATGTCAAGGTTACACAATGACATATTTGTCATGGATTCTTGAAATACAACACGAGAACAAAAGAAATGAAATGTGTAACTCTAACTACTAAAATAATAGAGAACAAAAACTTGCAACTACGATGCACTCGTTTTTTTATCTTCAGTACTACATAGCAACACGTAGTAACTGCTGTGCAACGAACGCCATAGCAACAATTGATGATAGCAGTAGTCTGTTACCATAGCAACCATTATAACAAAGGAATCGTGTACGATTTTAAAGTTTTTGTTTCCAGAAATTAATTATGAAATGTGTTGTAACATATTTTTAGGTTTATGTGGAAAAATTGCTTAAATTAAAATGGTTGCCATGGTAACAATGAGAAGTTGTCATAATGAATATTCAACACTCGGTGGTTACCTAATGTTCAGTATCGCTATCTTTTTCCCGGACTGAAAGAAGTTGATTTGAGTATCATTATGTAGTCAGTATTCACACGAACTATTGTACGTACCTAACATGTCCGTATTTACACGCAAGTTAAAGGCACAAGCTTCAATTCAAAATAAAATACTCAGGAAAACATTTCTTTATAACTGCCAATGGTATTATATACATACATGAAATAGCCACCATTTCAATATTTCGAAATTATCTAAATTCTCAAAACTGATTTGATTTTCGAGATTTTTTCTCTTTTTTCCCCCCTTATTAATGACCCATAAATACTATAATCCTGAGTATCTTTACTTATTAAGCTTAAAGAGCCTTCGGTATTTATACACATATACACATGTACCTTCCAAACAAGTGACCTCATTAAAACATAAAGTATTAAAGACTAACAAACAAATACTAGACAAATATTAAAGTGATTTGAACTAAAACATATAGCCTTAATTTCAAAAATAAAATTAAAATTAAACTATAGTAGAAGGGAAAACATTAAAAAAGCACTGGATATTACTGCTATATCTGTCAAAAAAAACAACGGCAACACTTCTAAAATTGATAAAGAAATTGAGCATGCATTTTGAAAAATTATGCATGCAGACCTCCAGATATAAACTACTGTACAGTGTTTCCATCATCACAGTGTCTCCTCCTTAAATATTTTATTTTAATTAATATTGTATCAAGGAAAATTGGAATTTGCACATTTACCAGACGTTGTATAATCATATTTATAACAGTTTCCAGAATTTTAAATTCAAAGTTCCCCATTACTATGACTGAAGCGAAAATAAAACCCAGTGAATAAAACAGCTGTACAGAGTATATTGTAAAGTGTTGTTGCGGTGTCCAAAAAAGATAGAAATATAAATAATAAAAAGGATTTGTAAAATTCTTAGTAAGAAATCCAGCTACGGGTAGATCAAAAGTGTGAATAAACGCAATCTAGTTTTGTTTTTCAGGTTATAAGATCCATTAACTGAACCTACTCGAACACCATCTTTCTCCCATTTCAATTTCAGGTGATGATCATGTACGTGAACAGATGATCATAAATTCTGACAAAATTTGTATCATTGGGATATGACTATTCCAATAATTAGGGCTTTTTTCTCACAAATATGTACCATCTGCCAGTTAACATACTAACCATTTTGTACTCAATAGGGTAGGTAAAATATTTTTCAAGAATTAACAGACATTTTACAACAACATCACAAAAACAAATCCATAAACACAAGACAAGAAACAAAACACACACCATGACATTTAACACTACCAATGCTGTGGATCTTTGGAGATCTGATTACAGTCACACTATGCTAAAGCTGTCCGAATTATACAAATTATTAATTTTTAAAATCAAGATAAATTTAATTGAAAACGTTTAGTCTCTACCGTCTTGTACCATCTGGACAGCGTTAGCAAAGCGTGTACATGGTTACTTCAAAATAAACTGTGGTTTCTGGGTTATTTTCTTCCTTATATGGTTTGCTTACATCACTCAGTGGGTTTAAACCGTCAGAAACTGTTTTTATATTATAGGATACAGCTCACTTAGAAACGTCATCTTTCAGTCAGTGTTTCTAATTGGGTTCTATCCAGTATCCAGCTTAGCTCTTGACCTACTTAAATAGCCTTTGAAGTAAAAGTTCAAATTTTGGAAAAATATAGATCAGAATGTTCCTTGAAGCACTAGTACTTTTTTTACTGTGAAAACATTCTTTTCCTCAAGGATTTATTTATTGGATGATCAAACTACCAACAGCTAAGGCCATATGGCAACTTTTAAGCTTCCATTGGTGGAGGAAGGCCCTAGGTGCCCCTCCAGACAATTTTCGTGAACGGGTGGGCACCTGGCTAAAGATGTTACACTTTGTACACGTATAATGGTTCTTGAGAATTTAAAAAAATAAACTTTCCATGCAGATAAAATTCAATGATTTCACAGTAATAAAGCGTCTAGGTTACCTTGATGTAAATTTTAACCAAATTATAAAAGTCTGTTCTAACGGTATACCTATGTCAACGCATACAACTGTTTTTCATGAATCGTGTTAAGTGTTCTATGTTACCTGAAAGTAGCATTCAAAAACTTCTATGAAAGTAGGACAAGATGCATGGTTTTATTAGCGTACTTCTTCATGAAAAACACTGGAGTGCAATAAGTGTGGTATCCAACATTAACTCGGGGAAATAACTGACTTATTTTACCTTCTATATATTCAATACCGTTCCATAATTCTCATGTTGGCTGAAAATTACATATTCATTACAAATAATGCTGTGCAATTAGCCCAACTTACAATAGTGCTATAAATGTGTACACAAGTGCAGAATTTCCTATATTAAGACTGAACATTGATTCACATATTTTAGATATATGTAACATACTGACACAAAGCTAACATTTAAGGTATATATAAATGTTATATAAAACTGTTTTGGCAGCACGTTCTAGAAAAATTGCAGTCTAAATATAAAATTTCCTAAGTAAATATTATAACATGTGTACAGAGTGAATGAAGGTGTATGTCAATTTTGCTAGAACTTGCTCATCTCCACTACCAGTTAACCATCTAGGCATTGTGATAGAATAAAACAATCATAAACATCGACGGTGTTACGTACATGATTTTCTTGAGTTTCTTGCCCGTTTTCTCTCCCGCGGAGCCCGGGTGCTTGGTGTGGTTGCTGTTCGTACACATGCTTCCAGAATCTCGTCATCTCCCGTGTCGTACATCTCAGAGTCTGTCGTAAGACATCCCCGTGATGATGACAAGCTACTTTTTCTGTTGTCTAAGAATGAGAAAATTACAGAAAATAAATAACAAGAATTCTAAGCTAAATACATCATTAAACTGAATATCTTCTGATCGTAACTGACAATAATTCCAGCAGGTTTGTATTGTGCCAGATCAGTACCTGAATGGCGGCACTTGAAGATCAGTGATACCAAGGGTCGCATGTTGGGGTTTTGATGTTTTAAAGTCCGAAACAGCAGGGTATGATCTCTCACAATATAAACCCGTTGGATTTTTTTTCTCTTTAAACCTGAAATTATTTTTTTTATCTGTCATATAATACACAATTTTTCTTTTTTTTTTTTATAAATAAATGCGTTGGTGGAACATAGCATTGCTTTAATAACAAAATTAACAATGTCGCAGGTATTGATAGGAAATTTTATACCTTCTCAATAACCAACTGAGTATTTTAATAAACCATGTTAGATTTACGATTATCATGTCATGGTAAAGATGCTGCTATTAATCTGAAGCCAAGAGTTGCTTACTGTTACTGCCAGTCAACTTCAAAAGTAAGTGGGAACATGAATTGTTATGGATAAATTCAACAGAATTGTCAACTGATTATAGTGGTAGAGCGTTGGACCCATGATCGAAAAGTCGTGGGTTTGATCCCCGCCATTGCCATATGCATTGTGTCCCTGAGCATGACACTTTACCTGCATTTGCTTAGTACTTATTCCACCCAGGAAGACATTGAGAGTGATTCCAATAAGTTCATAGAGCTTTCATTACAATCGATGTAAAATAAATAAGTTTAAACTAACTGATTATAACATGACCTCCTTTAATGTTGAATGTGCATGGTCCGAATAACACATCTGACAAAATGAAGTTTCTGTCAAGTATTGAAGAGTTTATCACTTTAAATGATAGTGATACTTTAATTGTTGGTGGGGATTTTAATAGTGTGATTGATTAAGTTTAGACAAGAAAAATGGTAATGTTAACAACAACAATGTCGAGAAAAGATTAATACTATAATAGGAAATAACGATATAAACAATATTTGGAGAATTATTAACCCCACTACTAGACATTATACGTGGCACTCAAACTGTTAAACCTCCAATATTTTGCAGAATAGATTATTTTTTAGTGTCTCCAAATATTGTTAATTTTATCTTGGCTTGTAAAATATCTACGTGGCTACAGATCATTCTCTTGTATATTTTAATTTAAATACAGACAAAACACGACGAGGACCTGGGTATTTTAAATTGAACAATAGTGTAACTTTAGAAAAAGAATACCAAATTAAAATTAAACAAACTACCGGTATACAACAATTAGTCGATATAAATAACGATTCATACCCCAATACTCTTTGGGAAATAGTTAAAGGCGCAATCTGTGATTTAACTTTAATCCGCTTTGTCAGTATAACAAGGTTTTTTGGACCCAGTTAAATGACCTTGACAAACTGGCCTGACTAAGTTTTCGTGAAGAAAAAAATGAGTATCTAACCAATATAATGACCTTTAGTGTGACATTGACCTTTATATTTTAGTATGGCCATGTCGATGTTGCCGTAAATATATATTGAAAGTTTGATGCTGACATATCAAGAAATGAGAGTTATAGCCAACGTTAAGTTTTCGTGAAGAAAAAAATGAGTATTTAACCCAGTGACCTTCAGTAAGACCTTGACCTTTATATTTTAGTATGGTTATGTCGACGTAGTCATGATGAGTGTATATTGAAAGTTTGATGAAAAAATATCAAGAAATGAGAAAGTTATAGCCAACATTAAGTTTTCGTGAAGAAGAGTATTTAACCCATATAATGACCTTCAGTGTGAGCTTGACTTGTATATTTTAGTATGGTCATGTCGATGTTGACACGGTGAGTGTAAATTGAAAGTTTGATGAAAAAATATCAAAAAATGAGAAAGTTATAGCCAACATTAAGTTTTCGTGACAGACTGACGGCAAAGTGATCCCTTTGTACCGCATTTTTTCCGAAAAGGCGACACAAAAAATCAGAACGAAAAACAATAAAAAGAGTAATAAACACCAATATAGAAATTACGGACTCTAATAATACAGTAAAGTTAATACGAAAATAACAAATACAGATTTTTTTCCCATCGAAAATAAACTTCATTAAATGAAAAACAACGCGAACTGTGTGAAGGAAATTTAAGATAACTAGAATGTTATAATCTTCTAAAAGAAATGAAAAACAACAAAAGTCCGGGATCAGATGGAATAACAACAGAGTTTTATAAAATAAAATATTTTGGAATGACATTAAACAATATTATGTTAATTAATTATTCATATGAAAATAGAAATTTAACAGTTATGCAAAAACAAGGCATTATCACCTAAAAAAGACAACAAAAAATTAACTCATTGACAAACTGGTGACCTATAAGTTTATTAAACGTGGATTATAAACTTGCTACTAAATGCATTGCAAACCGCATGAAAAAGGTTTTATTTACACTCATAGACAATGATTTTTGAAAGGTAGATACACTGGAGAAAACATAAGAACTATATTTGAGGTTATTATTTGAATGACAATCTCTCCAGGATTAATATTTTTTTGCGGACTTCGAGAAGGCCTTTGATAGCGTAGACCATGAATATATTATAAAATGTTTAATAGCGTAGACCATGAATATATTATAAAATGTTTAAACTATTTTAACTTTGGACCTTCTTTCATCAATTGGATAAAACTGTTTAATGATGCCCAAAGTTGTGTTGTAAATAAAAGATACATGTCAGACTTTTTTAAAATAGATAGGAGTTAGGCTGGGATGCCCACTGTCGCCATATCTTTTTATAATAACAATTAAACTACTATGCAATGCTACGAGGAAACATAAGGATATTATAGGAATAAAAATTTATAATAACGAAATGAAAAACACAGCATTCGCGGACGATGCTACGTTTATTCTAGATGGGTAAAAAAAACAACGTTGAAACATTACCGTAGTCAACCTAATCGATAATTTTAGCGAAGAGTCTGAATTAAAATTAACCATAAAAAAATCAATAATACTACATGTATGTTTCAGTTCATTAAAAGATTCAAATGAAAAATACTGTGAAGAAAAATAATTTGTATGGACTAAAGACAAACAACAACACTGGGAATCGTTTTTGCAAATGAAAAGGGAAAACGTGAAAAATATAACCTTTATCCAAAACTAATTAATTTATAACAAAATAATCACACGTTCTGTCAGAAATAATAAAATCCTGATCTTTAGTAAACTTCAACAAGAGTTCAATGACCTTGAAGCTCTACTGGCAGGTTCTGATAGCTAGATCAGCATTCCTGTGAAGTTTCATGAAAATCTGTCAAGTAGTTTCAGAGTAGTCGTCACAAGTTTTTATATATAACTCTATGTAAGTTTTTATAAATTATATAACTCTATGTAAACAAAGATGACCACTGGCAACCATGTCTATCGAATCAAAATAATTTTCAACAAGGACCAACATCATGTCATGCTGATCATTTTAGAAAAAGTCCCATATCAATATCATAGTTTTCAAGAAGTAGTCACTACAAATTTGTTTTTTAAAAATCTATTTTTAGCCGTGGCGGTCATCTTGAATTTCTGGCCAACCTGAAATTTTGCTAGGATCAACTAGACATCAACAGCAACATTCCTGTTTAATTTCATGTAAATCCGTCAAGTAGTTTCAGAAGAGTAGTCGCTACAAGTTTTACTATATAACTCCATGTAAACAAAGATGGCCACTTGCAGCCATGTTTAATGTCGAATCCAAAGATTTTAGACAAGGACCAACATCATGTCATGCTGATCATTTTGGAAGAAGTCCGATATCAATATCACTTATAGTTTCAAGAAGGTCGCTACAAACTTATTTTTTAAAATTCAATTTTTAGCCATGGCGGCCATCTTGAAATTCCGGCCAACCTGAATTTTTGCTAGGACCAACTAGATATCAAGAGTAACATTCCTGTGAATTTTCATGAACATTCGTCACGTAGTTTCAGAGGAGTAGTCGCTACAAGTTTTTACTGGCAGCGATGTTTAATGACGAATCAAAATGATTTTAGACAAGGACCAACATCTTGTCATGCTGATCATTTTAGAAAAAGTCCCATATCAATATCACTTATAGTTTTCAAGAAGTAGTCACTACAAACTTGTTTTTTTAGCAGTGGGGACCATCTTGTATTTCCGGCCGACCTGAAATTTTGCTAGGATCAACTAGACATCAAGAGCAGCATTCCTGTGAAGTTTCATGAAAATCCGTTAAGTAGTTTCAGGAGTAGTCGCTACAAGTTTTTACTATATAATTCTATGTAAACAAATATGGCCACTGGCAGCCATGTTTAATGTCGAATCAAAATGATTTTAGACAAGGACCAACATCTTGTCATGCTGATCATTTTAGAAAAAGTCCAATATCAATATCAATATCATTTATAGTTTTCAAGAAGTAGTCGCTACAAACTAGTTTTTTAAAAATCTTTTTTTAGCTGTGGTGGCCATCTTGTATTTTCGGCCGACCTGAAATTTCGCTAGGATCAACAAGACATCAAGAGCAACACTCCTGTGAAGTTTCATGAAAATCTGTTGAGTGGTTTCAGAGGAGTAGTCGCTACGAGTTTTTACTATATAACTCTTATGTAAACAAATATAGCCGCTGGCAGCCATGTTTTAATGTCGAATCAAAATGATTTAAGTCAAGGACCAACAACATGTCATGCTGATCATTTTAGAAAAAGTCTCATATTAATATAATTTATAGTTTTCAAGAAGCAGATGCTACAAACTTGTATTTTAAAAATCTATTTTTAGCTTTGGCGGCCATTTTGGATTTCACATCAACATGAATTTTTGCTAGGATCAACTAGACTTCATGGGCAACATTTCTGTAAGGCCACATAAAAAAATATGTGTGGTTCAGGTAACCCGACCGACCTTATTTTAAGGGGCCGACCCCAAAACTTTTTATGCAAAAATTTAAAAATTTAAAAATTTAAAAAAAAAAAATGTTGATAATGCAAATAAATCGAACTCATGGTATAGTAATTTAACATATTAAATTCATTATCAGAACTGAATTCATTTTTGAGGGAATTTTTTTTTAATAATCTCTGATCAGTAGAGCTAAAAACAAATCTAACAACATTGCAAAACAGATAATATGGAATAACTCGTACATAAAACATCAAGGACATACTATATACTTCAAAACAATGGGATAACTTGGGTATTAAATATATTGAACAACTGTATAACCATAGACTTAGAGAATTTTATACATTTGCACATTTAAAAACAATATGTAATTCTGAATTCCTGAAATACTATACAATTGTTCAAAGAATACGAAACAAATGGAAACAGGACCTAAAAACAGGAGACAGAACAACTTACTATAGCGAAACCAGCTTACTGAAACAAATAGGAAAACAAAACAGTGCCAACAAATTATTATACAACACTCAAGTGGAATGCATGCAAACAGAACTACCAATTAAACCTCACCAAAAACGGGAAGAAACTATAACAAACATAAACTGGGAACGCATTCATACCACACCTTTCAAAAGCACAATAGATACCAAAATTAGATCTTTTCAATATAAATATATAATGAGAATTATACCCACAAATAAATTGCAAAATTAGTAACACAAGTCTCTGTTAATTTTGCAATATGCACATTGAAACAATTGAACATTTGTTTTGGGAATGTCCATTTAGTAGAGCTTTTTGGACAGAAATAACTTTTTTAAACAGCAAAAACATTCCATTTGCATCGACTTTCCAAATGATCTCATTTGGTAGTATTCAAGACAGATCTTATTCAGATATTTTAAACTGTGTTTTAATAATTGCAAAGTATTTTATTTTCAAGAGTTTTATTTTCAAGAATAAGTATGCGAAAACGATTCCTAGTTTTACATCATTCATCTCATACATAAACAAATATGAATTACTTTAATATATCTGTTTTGTGTTATTCAATGATTCATTCATGTATATGTAACTTTTGTACTGTCATAAACCATATATTGTTTTTGCACATACGCATTAAAAAAAAAATAAAATATTGAAATATAAAAAAAATAATACGACCTCCTGATTTTATGCCTAGAGGTCAAACTGTGATAACTACCTGCTGGTCCCATTTTTCTCCTTGCCGGTCTGCCTGACATCCCTCGGTCGTCTGCGCTCGTGTAGCCATTGCCCAGCACACGGTGTAGAGCATCTTCACTCTGGTCATCATTTGACTTTGAAGTGCCCTTCGAGCCCTTGAACTTGCCCATCTGTAAACACATGTTGGTGTGATAAAAATGCAATAAAACAAGAGAAATGTTAACCCTGGAAGAATAACCCTTTTTGTTACCAATTTTCTTCTGTAATAAATCCATTTGCCTTTTTTTAGCTCTTCAGAAATCAAAACCACCTTTAAGGTGTCAATGGTATTAAAGTCCATGTATTGTCAAGTGATATATTCAATAACCGTAAATATTAGAAACAGTTTGAAAACAACTTTTACAAGAAGATAATAGATAATGAAGAGACCATTTCAAATCAACATTGCTGTATGAGAAAAAAATAAATATATTCTCTTTCTAGCGTTCAATGTTATTTGTTTTAAATGGTCAACTTGAACGTATATGAGAAAGTCTTATTTCACTCTCTAGATTAAATAATTCTAGAAGTTCTGCTGAACTTTGCATGCATAAATATTGCATACACTCGCTGTAACAATGTAACAGCAACAACAAAATAGATAAATGTAGCTTAGAAGGCTACTGATAAGTGGGGAAGTACAAAAGAAAATTCTCAGTCATCACAAATTTTCTTTTTCCCTTTTTCCTTTTTATTTTTAAATAACTATGAATTGCCATGAATAATAACTAATCACTAATATTTGCTTTAAATGTTTCTTCGTTTTACACAAAAAAAGACCTTTACACAAATAACAAAAAACAAATTTAAGCACAGTATATATTTACATGGTTTTGGAGTAACGTTCAGGAAACGAAAAGTGTGACTGGCAAAAGGATAACAATGTAACATAAATAGTAAACATCTAAATATATATATAGATTCATATGTCATCGACATGCACATATTTTTTATATAAAATGCCTAAAACTAGTCGTCTTATTTAAATAAAATGTTACATAATGACTAAGGTAGCATTCATTATAATGAGTAGGTAATAATGACATTTGTTTTCATACACTATATATCTTCTCATTTCTTTTAATTTCTTTATTCATGTGTCTTTACTTTTTAAAAGATTGAACCCTGTGTGGTTCCTGGGCAAGAACTGAGCCACTGCTTATCTAGGCAGAGGGGTAAAATGGCCCCGAATCACGTTCATTGTCATTTTTGCCATGTTCATTACAGGTCTTCTTCATCATTTCTAGTTGGTGCTAAGTGAGTCGTGGCAGGAGAACAATGATCGTGGCTCCAGCAAAAATGGAATGTTTGCCATAGAATTTGCAGCAACTCTGCAGTTCTGCAGGTGAGAAGGTTATAAGCCCAGTCTGCATATTTATTTCTAGATGTAAATGGAGAGTGGGCCTGGAATGCTCATTCCTGTTGGTGCCATATAACCTTTTTGTGTTGGTGCGCTGCAAAACCCCAATTCAATTCAATTCAGTTTTTTTAATAATTTTTATATAAAATGTTTTTGATGGAATCTAACAAATGTGGCCTTATATTGAGACAGGTGACCTGGGAGAGGAATGAGATGAGATGATATTTCCCCAACAGTCAAGCCTCGGGCAGTGTTCGACTCCTTGCTCGAGACGTCTGTAGCTTGAAGGGTTTACCGCCTTAGACCCCGATACTACAGAGGCGCTTTGATGCAATGATGGATTTTTATACATGATTATTAGTAAAACAAATGGGAATATGTGGCTAACATACAATGTACATGATGTATTTGTGATTGCAACGAAAATCAACCCAGATACATCATGTTCCTATACTCATATTTAGATAAAACTTGCCTTCTTAATTTTAGTGTCAATTCCCTGTGGTAATTCAAGCTGTATGAAGCAATGGAAACAACGAATATGATAATATAAGGTGATGGCTAAAACTCCTTGACAAAGCGCAAGTCAAATATAAATTTGGGATGTATCAGTACAATGTTTCTCAACAAATTGAAGCAAATAGCATTTGAAATTAAAAAAAAAAAAAAAAAAACAAAGTTGAAGAGACATCTATATTATTATGTAAGGTACACCCAAATTTCTTGTTGTTTCAAGTTGAATATGACGGTTTTCATTACGCAAATCTCTAAATATAGTGTTAGTATGTTGTTGTTTTTTCTGTGTAACCTACGTTACACATGAATTGTATTGATTAAAAAAGCTTCTTTGAAAAAACTAAGTGAAAAATACATATTATTTTGCTTGTTATGTTGTCTGACCCCAACACTAGAC
The DNA here is from genome assembly GCA_037043455.1 of Cyrtodaria siliqua. Classification (NCBI taxonomy): domain Eukaryota; kingdom Metazoa; phylum Mollusca; class Bivalvia; order Adapedonta; family Hiatellidae; genus Cyrtodaria; species Cyrtodaria siliqua. The sequence goes on along the minus strand of JAWPHD010007475.1, from coordinate 85,269 downwards.
CAATCTGAATATAATTCAAAGCATGGAAATAAGAAAAAACAACAACGCACATATTTTGAACATGTTCATAAAACAAGAGGCCCAAGAGGGCCTGTGGACGCTCTACTGGCTAATATGGCTCTTATAACATCAATGAAGCGAGTGACTATCGTCTTAAAGAGGCAAAATATAGCATTATTAACTAAATCAAGAGCCATAACTCTGCCATTACTGGTCTGATCTGGCTGGTTTTCGAACTTGGCCAGTAGAGAAAATAAAAATAATAAAAGAAAAAACGTCAAAAAATCTGGTAAACTTTGGTAAAGATCAGATGAAAAATGAAGACCCTATCGCCTTTAATAATAAGGCAAACTATAGCATATTAAACGAAATCAAGGTCCATTAACTCCGCTGTTACTGGTCCGATTTGGCTGTTCTTCAAACTTGTCCGAGCTTTGATTGTCATTAACAATCTGGTAAAATTTGGTAAAGATCGGATGAAAAATGAAGGCCCTATCGTCTTAACGAGGCAAAATATAGCATTTTTAACTAAATCAAGGGCCATAACTCCGCTGTTACTGGTCCGATCTGGTTGGTTTCTGAACTTATCTGAGCTTTTATTGACACTAACAATCTGGTAAGTTTGGTAAAGATCGGATGAAAAATGGAGGCCCTATCGTCTTAACGAGGCAAAATATAGCATTTTTAAAGGGTATATAGCGACAGAGCCAAATAATCTTTATGATGGAGGATTCTGAAAAACTTGGAAAAGGGTGAAAGAATTATCAAAATCGGATGCTAAACAAAGAAGATATGATCGTTTGAAGGTTCTGTTGAAATGGATATGGAAGCTGCCATTTTTAAAGCTATGACATCACAGTTCAAAATGACCATATAAGGAATATTGATAAATATGAATTTACTCATTTAGGTGGAAAAATTGAAGTAACTGTATGAAGAATATGTATAACAAATGGCAATACTGCTTTACATGACCAGTAAAGGAGTTTGCATTCATTTGCAATGATTTGCTTTGCTTTAAATGATACATTCTCGCCCTCGATCGATACTAGTATCATCTCTCGTGTTTGGCACTTAGAATTATGGGCGGAAAAGTAGTCTGGTCAGGTGATTTGCATATATATAGCTAGGGACCAAAACCCAGGTTTTAGGACCCAATCTAGACACGCCGGACAAAAGCATCAAACTTTCCTCAAATGTATGTTTTATATTTCTGTGTGTTTTATATTTCTGTGTATTTTTAAAAGGGTCCCCAAAGGTTCGTGAATCCTTAAATGTATTAGGATTATATGCACACCGAATTACCGCACCGCGGATGAAGTCCTGAAAAATCAGGAGGGCACCTGCCGAAAATCAGTGATGAATTGACGTCAGTATGTAAATGATATTTATCAATATTCCATATATGGTCATATGGAACTATGACGTCATTGTTTTCAAAATGGCGGCTCCCATATCCATTTTAGAACAACCTTCAAATGGTCATATCTTTTTTGTTTATGATCCAATTTTGATAATTCTTTCACCTTTTTGCAATTTTTTCAGAATTCTCAACAAAAGACTTGTTTGGCCGTGTCGTTACATTCCCTTTAACTAAATCAAGGGCCATGTCCGAGCTTTCATTGACATTAACAATCTGGTAAAGTTTGGTAAAGATCAGATGAAAAATGAAGGCCCTATCGTCTTAACGAGACAAAAGTTAACGACGGACGGATGGACGACGGACAACTCAGCATCCCATAAGCTCTGCTGGCCTTTGGCCAGTAGAGGTAAAAATTAACTGAAACAATTTAGAACCTGCATGGCTTGCATGTCATTTTTGATTTGACCAACACCAATGTCCCATAAGATATTTGTTCCTTATATACTTAATTTAGTTAATGTCATTAACAGTGGGGGATGCATGTCATAGTGGACACAGGACGTGACCTATATTTTGTTCAAAGTAAGTCACAGCATCCCAAGAGTTTGCACATAGTTCGGTGAAAGTCCTACAAGAAAGGAGCAAGATACGCATGTCGTAGCGGAGACCGAACGTGACCTATAGTTCATCCAAAGTAGGTCGCAGTGACCTGAAATGTTGCACATGATGTTAGATGCATAGAAGGAGCATTCTGGTGGAATTTGGCAAAAATCCTGCCAGAAAGGAGCAAGATACGCATGTCGTGACCTATATATTGTCCAAAATAGGACACAGTGATCCAAAATTATGCACATGATGTTACATGCATATAAGGAACATTCAGGTGTAATTTGCTGAAAATTCTGCAAGAAAGAAGCAAGATATGGATGTTATAGCAGAGACCTGACGTGACCTAAATTTCGTCCACAGTGATTTTGCACATGATGTTAGATGCATATAAGGAGCATTTGGCGGAGTTTGGTAAGAAACAAACTGACGAACGAACGAACGAACTGACACACAAACACAAGGACAACATTGTGATTGTTAAGTCGAGATCCGAAAATGGGCTCTACGGAACAAATAAACAAACTTTTCAAGATTGTACAGACCCATTGCTTTTGCTGCTCCTATTTTATCGGTTAATACAACAAATGGAAGAATAATGATATAGACAAAGACAAGTAATAAAAAAATCTCAGTCATTATAAATCAATGTGTGATTCAATCGGCATATTATGTAACATATGTTACCCTGATACTAGTGACGGTTTTAAGTATGTTCACACCCCCCACACCCACCTCCCCAACACAAAAAAAGTCAAAGAGTACAAATAAAAATGTTATGAAGCAAAACATAGTCCATAAGTATAACAAATGTAATGCATGACTTTATATCTAGGTAAATTATCATCTATTTAATGTATGAGCTGGAATATATTACTAGTAACGTATGTTTCATTAATCAGCATTTACATATATGCTGCATACTAAAACTGCAAACCAGTTTTCAATGTAAGGGTGATCACTTATGTCATTTGTATTGGGTAACTCGCCCTTAAGTCGAACTTGCCCCCAACTCGGACAGTTATTGATGGTTGAATTTTTTTCTCAACTGGAAACAGTCAATAACTGTTACTATGAAAGGGAGGCAATCCAATGATTTCTTTCATTCAAAACAACAAGAATTACCCCCGATCTATTGATTTCTCCAGTTACCTTTATAGTCCGACTCAAGGGCAATTACATGTTCGTCTTTGGGGCATGTCTAAATATATCTGCCCTGAAGACGAACACTGAAGTCAGGAGCCAATACTCGAACATTTTACACAAGAAGACATCTAAATAAAATATGTAATTTATGTAAGGACATATATATACATACACGAAGAAAAATAAGGACAATTTCTTTATTTGAGCTTATGGCAACATCGAAGCAATTTTTATGACACACTACTGAAGTTGCAAAAAATGTCCAACTCAAGAGCGAATTTTTGTGAATGCGAAAAGTATGACGTAATCCCAGCAAAAATGTTGGTACCGCTAAACAGTTGACATCGAATGATACATTAAACACTGAGGAAGAAACCAGATGGTTTCAGCAAGCAGGAGCATGAACATAAATAGACAGAGGTTCCGAGAACCAATAACCTGTCCGACTCAGGGGCGAGTTACTCTACTCTTCTAAATGTTCATGAAATAATTTTGTTCCGCTATATTTCACTGTGTTCAAATAGTAGTGAATGTTTATTAAAAGTAATGCATGCTTCATTACACATGTAATTCAGTCTGTATAAGTCCTATTCTTCGACTTAAAATAGTTTTTCAGTTTTTCAGTTTAACCATACATATTGTCTGTCAGTCTGTACCTGTTTTGATAATATATGTATATAACAGTGCCACCGTACTGTACTGCCTTTTACTTTGTTTTCTTCGACTATTTAAGTACTAAATAATCGGCACTTAAAACTTCATGCGTAAGTGACGTCAGACAAAATCAGAAAATGACGTAAATTAGCCAATGACACAACGTAGCTATCCATTTGCTTTAATTGTTCAATGATAAACGTTGTATTTTATGTTCCCCAATGATTGTAAATGAACTGAGACTTGTAATAAATCCTCAGCTAAACTGCATATCAAAAAATTCAAGAGATTTCAGTAATTTATTTTCCAATTTGTATGACTTCAATTCAGTAACTGACATTCTTTAGTGTCAATGACGACACATGCTTTGAGAAGCATACACAAAGGAATTTCATTACGCGCGGTGAAAACTAGCTCAAAGGAGGTATTTAACATTTATTTTAGGAAAACGTAATACATAATATGCATAAACGAATGAGTGCGCTACCACAAGTTTGTTTATTCAGACTTTTTTTCACGATGGATAGAAATCCTGTATTGAAAAACTCATGTTAATTAAACTTTATATAGGCCCCACTTCACTTATAAAAAGGTATAAAAAGTTATAGGTAATATTAAGGTTTTGCAAAAAGTTTTCAGACTCTCACAGATGAATCGCTACTATTACTAGATCCCCTACTGGCTGCCACAGGGGATAGCAACGTACGCAACTTTAAAAAGAAAAAAATTGTTGGATGAGCATTAATTTTGTTATGTTTTCCTGGCAGAGTGACTGATCTCTCATAACTGTAGTGCTTGTATTTGTCAAACAAGACAAGACAAACAAGATGTTCGTCTTAAATCCAATAAATTAAAAACACAAATAAAAAACTTTGTCCAACTCACATCGACAATCATTTTCCCTCTTGTCTTTTTCCTCTCTCGCTGGTTGGCCTTCTTCTCTAGCTGTTGTACTACCTTCTCCCGCGTTGTTCTGTACTCCAGGGCAAACTCACACACTGTCTTACAGAAGTGATTCACCTTCAGATCTTGTGCTTGGTGGAGAGGCAAGCCCATATACAGTAATAATTTATGATATCTGCAAACAGATTTAAAAGAGTAATTTAAGAATAAAATTAAGATACAGAGAATCTGATTCAAGTCATCGAAGTTTTCATTGATACCAACAATCTGGCCAAATTTGGTAAAGATCGGCTGAAATATGAAGACCTTACTGTCATAACAAGGCAAATGATAACGGACGGATGTCAGACTATTAACTGGATGTTGCTGAAGATTTGTAGACAGTTTCATTGTTGTAGACCTAATACTTTGAAAGTCCGAGTTATAGGCCTTTATAAGATATGTTAATTGTATCATGCTGAAGATGTGTACAAAGTTTAATTGTTGTAGACCTGATATTTTCAAATTTATTGGCAAGGTTAAGGTTCCAGGTTAAACCTATGTTCAAAGGGAAATAATTCAAAAACTATGAACTGGAGAGTTATGGGCCTTTATCAGATCATGCTAAAGATGTGTACAGTTTCAACGTTGCAAACCTTATACTTTGAAAGTTAATCAGTCGTCAGGTAAAAGTTAACAGACAGACGGACAACGCCACAACATAATATATCCCTACAAGTGTATAAGACAGTAGCTAAATAACTGACCTGTTAATGACCCTCTTATGAACTATTTGTAGAATCATGATTCTTTCTGCAGCATCACTCAAAAACTCTGACATTCTGAAATGACATACAATGGTTTATTACATAGTAGGAGTGACATAAATATTATAATAAACAAGTGTAATAAATATGCAAATGGAGGCAGAATCAGTCTTTTCTAATTAGCTTGATATCGAAATTCCCTCGTCAATTTCCAACTTGTCATTTTTTGCCTACATAGACAGTTTGGTCTATGTAGACAAAAAAGAGCAAAAAATGACAACATACTTTATATAAAATAATACTGCTCGGCTTCCATATAACAAAATAGGCATTTACAGAGAACTTTTTTTCCCCACAAAACATGTAAAGAAGCACACTTACTTTGACTTGAGTTGTGAGTTAGAGCTACCATCATGTTTAACTATTGCACGTAGATCGTCCCAGGATGACTTGCAGTTTCTTTCCAGCAAGTGTAACTTTTTTTCCAGCTCTTCCCAATCAATCTGTATAAACACAACAGAAATGGAAGTGAATTAAAGCACAGAAAGTCTAACCAAATGGTAACTAGCATGGCTGTCCTTGGATGAGTTTCTAAACTGCAACCTTGCAGTTACAAGCCACTAACAACTACACCCATCCCACCTACCTACTAAATATCAGGAAATATAACAATGTATTTCTAAATACGCACTGGGATAACCGGGGCTGTCTCTAATTTTTGAAATGGGTGGCTACTTTGATTTGACAGGCGGCTACCATTAGTGATTAGTTCAAACTTATTTATTTTACATCGATTGTAACGAAAGCTCTATGAACTTATTTGAATCACTCTCGATGTCTTCCTGGGTAGAACCAGTACTAAGCAATGCAGATAAAGTGTCTTGCTCAGGGACACAACGCATATGGCAATGGCGGGAATCGAACCCACGACTTTTGGATCATGGGTCCAATGCTCTACCACTAGACCACAGCGCTCCATTAGTGATTGAGCAAAGCGAGTGAGGTTGTTAGGGGGTCCGCGGGCATTCTCCCCGCCGATAAGCATGGGGTCTAATTACATGCATTCTCCTGTTTTTGGTGCTAATTAAGGTCAGGATTTTTTAGTTATTTCATGATTCATGCTATTAGAGACAGCCTTTGATAACACATCGGAATTTTGTATATCCGTCTGACAAAATGCACAGATTTCCCAGTCGTATATCCATCGTCCAGTACTTTTATGTTCCTACACTTAATTCTGCTGATGCAAAGTTCTGCATTCGTTATTAATAGACAATATGACCACAGTTTATTTATACGAGCAAAACTTAACTTTGGAATCCCAAACGGAAAATGAAATGCCTGCGGATTTAGTTGTTTGGGTGAGGTGAAACTGACATTCAGATTGACTGACACACAATTACTTACCCTGGAACATTGAGTGACTGGACCTGACACACAATTACTAAACCCCGGAACATCGAGTGACTGGACCCGACACACAATTACTCACCCTGGAACATCGAGTGACTGGACCTGACACACAATTACTAAACCCCGGAACATCGAGTGACTGGACCTGACACACAATTACTCACCCTGGAACATCGAGTGACTGGACCTGACACACAATTACTTACCCTGGAACATCGAGTGACTGGACCTGACACACAATTACTTACCCTGGAACATCGAGTGACTGGACCTGACACACAATTACTCACCCTGGAACATCGAGTGACTGGACCTGACACACAATTACATACCCTGGAACATCGAGTGACTGGACATGACACACAATTACTTAACCGGGAACATCGAGTGACTAGACCTGACACACAATTACTTACCCTGGAACATCGAGTGACTGAACCTGACAAACAATTACTTACCCTGGAACATCGAGTGACTGGACCTGACACACAATTACTTACCCTGGAACATTGAGTGACTGGACCTGACACACAATTACTTACCCTGGAACATCGAGTGACTGGACCAATCTCTGAGTAGAAGTCTGTGCTGTCTGGGAACTGTTCTATGATGATGGTACACAGATGATAAAGTAATGAATGTTTATGTACAGTGTCCTTCACCTCCGGAACTCTCTCCAGGTAGTCTATGCTAAAACCGCGTACCTGCAACACACAAAATGTGGTACATGTTTCTACATATTTTACAAAGTCTGCATTGCTCTCGTATTAAGATGATCACCTGAGTTCCAATCATTAACATGAAGTTTTGAAAAGATATAAAGCAGTCATACAAGAGTATTTTATATCAAATATCTTACCTCTCCACTTGTATTGCGAGAATGAAGGCGAACGCTGGATCGTACAGTCCTACGACCAGGGATCAAACATCTGCTGAATTTGAGCGATTATTTAGTAGTGCTTTATGAAACTAGTTTCTGTCTAGTTGTAGGATAGCTGTAGAATCATAGCCCTTATGTTTCCATATTCTGTGCCGACCACAGAGCTATAAATTGGTCTGTGCTGACCACAGAGCTATAAATCAATCTGTGCCGACCACAGAGCTATAAATCGGTCTGTACTGACCACAGAGCTATAAAATGGTCTGTACCGACCGCATAGCTATAAATCGGTATGTACCGACCAGAGCTATAAATCGGTCTGTACCAACCACAGAGCTATAAATCGGTCTGTACCAACCACAGCGCTATAAATCGGTCTGTACCAACCACAAAGCTATAAATCGGTCTGTGCCGACCACAAAGATATATATTGGTCTGTACCAACCACAGAGCTATAAATCGGTCTGTGCCGACCACAGAGCTATAAATCGGTCTGTGCCGACCACAGAGCTATAAATCGGTCTGTACCGACCACAGAGCTATAAATCGGTCTGTGCCGACCACAGAGCTATAAATCGGTCTGTACCAACAACAGAGCTATAAATCGGTCTGTGCCGACCACAGAGCTATAAAACTGTACGTACCAACCACAGAGCTATAAATCGGTCTGTACCAACCACAGAGCTATAAATCGGTCTGTGCCGACCACTGAGCTATAAATCGGTCTGTGCCGACCACAGAGTTATAAATCGACCTGTGCCGACTAGAGCTATAAATTGGTCTGTGCTCTGTGCCGACCACAGAGCTATAAATCGGCCTATGCCGACCACAGAGCTATAAATCGGTCTGTGCCGACCACAGAGCTATAAATCAGTCTGTGCCAACCACAGAGCTATAAAATGGTCCACTTAAATATAGGTTGAGTATGCGGTATGACTCCAGTTCACACTTTCCGGCGAGGTTTCTGAAGACATAATGTCATGCCTGCATAAACAACCGCCATGTTTCAATTGACTGAACCTTTAATACCACATATCAACCACGAAACCCATCAAAGAGAATGTACCTTGTTGATCTTGTCGTGTTTTGTAATGTAATAACTAATATCACTTTCCCGCCTTGTTCTTCTATATTTTCATATTGAAATATCTTACGAGACTCCATATTTGTAAACTTAGCTCTGTCCACCTCATAAATATACACATTTTTCATGGACACAAAAAAACACCGTCCGACACGACAACCAGAAATTGTCAGGTGTATTTGTCCGACGACTTAATCCAGTGGTTTTCCTAAAAGAGGAGAAATACAAGAACAACATGTATAATTATACCTGAGCTCCATTGAGGAAGTTACCAATGGCGAGGATGGTAGACAGGACGTATTTGAATGTTTTATTTACAAGCAGCTCCTCTACTCCCTTCTTCAAGTCCATCAGAGGCTCACTTATTTCCTGCAAACAAGTACTAAACATAGTTTTGTCTTGAAGAAATATTGTCAAATATTTAGACAATTCAGTTTGTTCACGTATCTCGAAGAAGTGTCGAACCACACATCTTTAAAGACACATTTACCATCAGTGCTTCTTTGTGCAATTTATTTGTGAACAAACAAGTTAAAGAAAAGAAGTCCCAACAAAATTGTATTCAAATTTAACATTAGATTCAGCTGTATCTCTTGAACATTGCAGCACCGAGTTTCCAATCCCAGCTGACTTGATTTGCTTCATCATCTTGGTGGATCATCATTTCAGTCACTGGAAAAATATATGTGGTATTTCCTTTGTAGCAAAACTGAAGTATGACTCTAGATAGGTCAAAGAAATACACATAATTGAAGCGGCAAATGCCGATTCAGTTGAATGTGCATTGTAAAATAGTCATACTGCGTCATGCACAAAATGAAACCATCTACGACTTTTTCATGCTTTTCAAAAGCGCATAAAATTATAAGTATAATCTTACCGACTCAACCGACTCGTAGTCCAGTTTAAAGAGCCAGACTTGGAGCCGGGCCTGCAGCTCACTGATGGATGACAGGGTGAGAAGGAACTGTTCTGCTGTACCCAGAGGGATGTCAGGGTTGGCTAGCTGGGCCTCCAGGATCTTGGCCTTCTCCTCGTCAGTAGGAATCATGGAAGTCAGGATTTTCTGAAGATAATGATGGGAGGGGTTTATTTAGTGATGGGTTTGTACAACAAAAATTGATCCAAATGAGTAAATGAGCCATCACAAATGCATAGATATTGTTAGACCTAAGCTATACTGACAGTTCTGGCATTGAATTTATAGCTTCGTCCTCTATTGTCCATGGGCCTAGTTCACCAAACATCGGCCATGTGCTCCATTGTAGTTTAGTCATTTGTAGGACTACACATGCTTTACTTACAGGTGTAAATACCTTTTTACTTTTATTTGGTCCAAATCTCTGGTGGGTATAAGCTTGACTGACATATTGAAACTGTTGCTTGAGACAGGCAGTCAAAATGAGGTAAGAACGCCTGATTATGATATATCTTTCAACCTGAATATGGTTCTGGGTAATTACTTTTAATTTTAATTTCCAGCTCCTTGAAAAGTGGTTTATTAATAGATTTGATGCTGTTTTTAACTACCGGGTAACAGAAAGTATCAAGCTAATGTAAATATATGGACAGAGTAGATATCTAGGATAGTAAATATATGGATACCGTGTGCACTCAAGCAGAGTAGATATCTAGGATAGTAAATATATGGATACCGTGTGCACTCAAGCAGAGTAGATATCTAGGATAGTAAATATATATATTACATATTTGTCTGTGATTTGTATAGGAAATACTGGGAATAGAAAAGCTATATCTACTCGTACTCGTTTGCTCTACTGGGAAATATCTCCCAGTACGGAACATTGTTCGGTCTTTTCCGTCAGTGGCGGGAACACCAAATGACGTTCCGATTGTTTTACGGACGTCGTTGTCAGATTCCGCCACTAGGAAATAACGATTACGGAAATTAACGAAGAGTCCGATTCCACTTGTTTTGTTTGTATGACGTAACGTCGTCTTGGCATTCTCATGCAAACTGGTGTAAAAAGGCGTGAATCATTAGAAATATTAATAAAATATCGTTTTTTATCAGATGGAACTGCTTGTATTCCGTATAATATACCCACTACGTATTTCCTTATATTAACCATGTGTAATACAAGGCGACCGAATCAGTTGGTCGTTGAAGTGCAGTGTCAGTACGTTCGTCTAGTCAATGTCCTGGAACACCCGTTTAGTCCGTGGATATGGCACTGAATCGGCAATGTTGTGAGGGTAAGTCCGCCGTATGTAGATTCACCACAAGCAATAATGTGTAGTTTCTTGTCGTTTTTGAGCCATGTGATAAAAAGGATCTGACACTCGTTGTCATTTCATACAAAATTTTATTAAACGAGTTTAGGAATTTGTTATTAAGCGAGCCGGAGGAGGCTCGCTTAATAACAAATTCCTAAACTCGTTTAATAAAATTTTGTATGAAATGACAACGAGTGTCAGATCCTCTATATATTATGTAATATATAGTTTAATAACCAGTGTTTTTGAGATACTGAAAATATCTCCCTCGGTAGAGAAATGGCCCCGATATAAGAACTCGTGCTCTGCACTCGTTCTTATATCGGGGCCATTTCTCACGAGTTCTTGTATCGGGGCCAGAAATGGCCCCGATATAAGAACTCGTGCTCTGCACTCGTTCTTATATCGGGGCCATTTCTCACGAGTTCTTATATCGGGGCCATTTCTCTACCTCGGGAGATATTTCCCGTATCTCAAAAACACTGGTTATTAAACTCTATGGATACCGTGTGCACTCAAGCAGAGTAGATATCTAGGATAGTAAATACATAAAAGTCAACAAGCATTTATTTAAAGCAGAACAGGGTAGGAGTTACTGACAAAAAGAAAGAAACAAATACAGCTCGTACCTCAATTCCTTCTTTGTTCATGATGGAGTTATCCATCTTGAGTATGGCAGCTTTGATAGTTCTGGGAGGGGGCAGCACCGTCAGACCAATGTTGATGCCGTTGGAACGTTTAGGATCGAGTACAGTGATCTGCTTCTTACCAGTGGCTTCTGCTCGCTTTAAAATGGAAGATGGATTATGGACACTGTTTTTTTCTGTGTATAATTGGAAGCAAAAGTTATTGCTCAAATCAGAGTAAAGTCAGCCTGACTTGGGACATGGATTTGATTTATACAACTTATAACTGTTTAAGTTCCATTTGAAGCAAAAGAACATCTCGAAATAAAATATCACTGTAGCTAATTTTAAGATTTATTTCCTTATTCATCTAGCATATATATCTGAACTTATTGAGAACATCGTGTACTTAAATAGCAAAATATCAAACCCTTAACTAGCTGCGAGATTCATACCATATGGTTTTGTGTCATGTACCAATGACCCTCTGATTCAAAAAATATTTAATGAGTGCTACACAATACGTGTGATTATAAGTTTTTATTACATTTCTATGCGTGAAAGATCGGGATTCCTCAGTGCAAGAATATTCATAATCGCTAAATATTAATAACTAACTCAGAACACAATAATAACTAAAGTTGCTGACTCAGAACACAATAATAACTAACGTTGCGACGTTGAGACGTGACGTCAACAAAGTGTTGCTGACGTCGACGTCATCCGCCGATAACGTTCAATAAAGCGAATATTTGTTTGAAAAACGTAATTTAAAATGTAATTCTTTCGAGCAGTTGCACAGCAACTCAGCACTTTCGTTAGAGGTCTCTGAAGACAGAGCAGAATGCCTGCCTAAAGAACCACTGCTGTCACTTGAATATAGAGATTATTTAACTGCTGGGATCGATTATTGGGTAATCCTTCACTTGATGGTAGACGTGCTTTGTTTTTTCACTCACTCGCGTGCGCTCTTTCATGAAAAGAACCACACGTCTACCACTCGTGAAGGACTTCCCTATAATCGATCCCAGCAGTTAAATAATCTCTATATTCAAGTGACAGCAGTGGTTCTTTAGGCAGGCATTCTGCTCTGTCTTCAGAGACCTCTAACGAAAGTGCTGAGTTGCTGTGCAACTGCTCGAAAGAATTTTTGAATCAGAGGATTCAACACTCCACAGGAGATACTGGTATGATTCTCACAACTAACCAGTAACCTGTTAGATATATATAGTAGATACTGCAAGAAAATATGATACAGATAGTTATATTATTAACAGATGGACGCTCAACTTCAGAGGTTCTGCTTTAAGGAAACAAAGAGCAGTTTAAAACTAAAATATGTGTCGGATATAAACACAATGTGTAGAATCATTATTAAAGCAAAACCTTTGAAATTAAGGTGTGCAAGTTTATATTCATGTATTAAACAGAAAGTTTATAAAGTGTAAAGACAAATATATATACATAAAAGGTTGCTGTTTGTAAGAAATCTCTATCTTCAGGGCTATTTTTTGTATTGAACAAACAGTAACAAATGTTACACATATTATCAGTTATTAACATACAAACCGGAAAGTGAAGACGATTCAAGTATCTAGACCACTTGCCACCTAACCACTTCACACAGAGTGATTGAAAGTGATTACGGAAAACGTATCACCGTATTGAAAAAAACATTGACTTTAATGGTCCAACAGTATAAATTTAGAATCTTCTTTAATCTGCTCATAACTTTTTGAATAGCTGAAATTATTAAAACATGTGCAGCTTTATTTTTGTGTCTCCTGGGGTATCTTATGTGAAGTTTTACTTGGCAAGTGGTTTACTGCCACTGTGAACTCTGCAACAGTTAACAACAATATACTGTTAGCTGGGTTAGTATCTAATGCAAAACTAACAGAAAGTGTTAATAAGGAGACTAATGCTACACAACTAGTGGGGTAATACTAAAGTCTAGCTATACTCATTACAAAAGAAACATGCAATTCCACAAAAATTATGTGTTTGGTACATGTATTCCCGTACCATGTTTGGTTTTAATTCTAACGAATTCTGTGTGTTGTTGTATTTCACATTAAAACTAAATTGTAATAATAGTTCAAATCCATTGAGTTATCAAGAACTGTAACAAAAATGTACTCATGATGAAACAAGGGACATAACTCTTACAAGGAATGCATATTTATCAAGATTTTTTATTAACTTTGGTTTTACACCATTTGATAAGAGCTCCAGTTATCAACGACTTTCACCGAACTTTAACATTCGTCGACTTGCCATCAACAATGAATAACCAGTTTTATTACCTCTCCAAAAAAGTTTTAAAAATGTGTAGCAAAAAATGTGAAACTATTTCAATAACCATACTGCATAATGTTTAAGCAATTACTGTTTGAAATACTGACTATTAAAATCAAAATATTCTGCTGACTTTTTACAATTTTTGAGAATTTTAGTTTTGATTGATATACGTTGTTATATGTGTATACAAAAGTAGAGAAAAGACCATTTCCCGATTTTCAAATAACACAAATATTAGACAAAGTGCACAGCAACATGCAGGAAGGAATATGTATTTAAGTGCATTATATGGCTTTACTTTCTTGACTTAATTCTAAGGGATAAAATAGCTCTAGATGGGTAATTTTTTCCCACTCAGTCTCAAAATCAAATGTTTGCCATGCAACCCAATTTCACTCTTGTTTGTCATTATTTTACCATCAACATGGTATAAATGGGGTTGGACTATCTAAATAATCAAAAATTACCGTAATGCAATATTATTAAGCTTTAGGGGCAACACGGGGAAGATGAGGGGGTCAAACAAATTAATGTGTAAACAATTAATGCATTTTGATGTATTTTTTAATCCTTGTAAGCAAAGAAAAATTATGAATATTTTCGGGAAAAGGGAAAATGATTAATGTTTCAGCAAATGTATTACGAAATAACATATATAATTTACGTTGGTACATGGTGAATAGTGGTTACAACTGGGTAAATAACATTGGGGTGGATAAATAAATATTGGGATAAATGTATGAATGAGGTGTCTGTGTTTCCTTACCATTTCCTGTTTTACGAAGCATAAAACATGCAGTTAGAGTCCAACGTTGAAAAACACAAGCATGAAATAGAACGACAATATAATACACAATTATTTGCACTTCAAAATAATACATCATTCTACACCTAAGTAACCTTAATAAATTAAGTAAGTACCAACTACTTAAACAGAAGACTATTAAGCAAATTGTGTTAATAGTTTTATTTTTTATTTATAGTTTTTGGGGGCTGGCGTGGCGCAGTCGGTAGCGCGGCGGATTTGTAACCGGAGGCCCCGGGTTCAATCCTCCGTGGTGCCACTGAGTTCCGTCGGTGTGTTCTTGGGCAAGACACTTTCCCTTAGCCTCGTCCGTCGGATGGGGACGTAAACCGGGCGGTCCCGTGTATCGGTCTATCCTCCGAGCACGTTAAAGAACCATAGAAATCTATTCGATAATAAGAGTAGGGCAGGTTCCCGGATTCCTATGTATCGTTCCCCTCTCTCTGGGGCGGCTCTAAATAACCTATACTGTGTTGATGAGCCGTTAAACAACATTCAATTCAATTTAATTATTTATAGTTTGGTATGTTTTACTTTAACTGGTATAAATGTACAGAATGGATGCTCAACCAGTACTAAAACCAGTACAAATGTACAGAATGGATGCTCAACCAGTACAAATGTACAGAATGTAGGCCCAACCAGTACAAAGTACAGAATGTATGCCCAACCAGTACAAATGTACAAAATGTAGGCCCAACCTGTACAAATGTACAGAATATAGGCCCAACCTGTACATAGGCCCAACCAGTACAAATGTACAGAATGTATGCCCAACCAGTACAAATGTACAGAATGTATGCCCAACCAGTACAAATGTACAGAATATAGGCCCAACCTGTACATAGGCCCAACCAGTACAAATGTACAGAATATAGGCCCAACCAGTACAAATGTACAGAATATAGGCCCAACCAGTACAAATGTACAGAATGTATGCCCAACCAGTACAAATGTACAGAATATAGGCCCAACCTGTACAAATGTACAGAATGTATGCCCAACCAGTACAAATGTACAGAATGTATGCCCAACCAGTACAAATGTACAGAATATAGGCCCAACCTGTACATAGGCCCAACCAGTACAAATGTACAGAATATAGGCCCAACCAGTACAAATGTACATAATATAGGCCAAACCAGTACAAATGTACAGAATGTATGCCCAACCAGTACAAATGTACAGAATATAGGCCAAACCTGTACAAATGTACAGAATGTATGCCCAACCAGTACAAATGTACAGAATGTATGCCCAACCAGTACAAATGTACAGAATATAGGGCCAACCTGTACATAGGCCCAACCAGTACAAATGTACAGACTTTATGCCCAACCAGTACAAAGTACAGAATGTATGCCCAACCAGTACAAATGTACAGAATATAGGCCCAACCAGAACAAATGTACAGAATGTATGCCCAACCAGTACAAATGTACATAATGTAGGCCCAACCTGTACAAATGTACAGAATATAGGCCCAACCAGTACAAATGTACAGAATGTAGGATCAACCAGTACAAATGTACAGAATATAGGCCCAACCAGTACAAATGTACAGAATGTAGGCTCAACCAGTACAAATGTACAGAATGTAGGTCCAACCTGTACAAATGTACAGAATATAGGCCCAACCAGTACAAATGTACAGAATGTAGGCCCAACTGGTATAAATGTACAGAATGTATGCCCACCCAGTACAAATGTACAGAATATAGGCCCAACCAGTACAAATGTACAGAATGTATGCCCAAACAGTACAAATGTACAGAATGTAGGCCCAACCTGTACAAATGTACAGAATATAGGCCCAACCAGTACAAATGTACAGAATGTAGGATCAACCAGTACAAATGTACAGAATATAGGCCCAACCAGTACAAATGTACAGAATGTAGGCTCAACCAGTACAAATGTACAGAATGTAGGCCCAACCTGTACAAATGTACAGAATATAGGCCCAACCAGTACAAATGTACAGAATGTAGGCCCAACTGGTATAAATGTACAGAATGTATGCCCACCCTGTACAAATGTACAGAATGTAGGCCCAACTGGTATAAATGTACAGAATGTAGGCCCAACCAGTACAAATGTACAGAATGTATGCCCACCCAGTACAACAGAATGTGTGCTCAATTAACAAGTCACAATATCAAAAACAACACATTTTGCACCAGTGACATGAATGATCATATAACATGTGGTCATCAATGTTCAGTAAAATATTAGTAAATAGCCATTTACATTTGAAGCTTAGACACTTTTTTCTTTTCCAGATGAAATGCTCAGCTAAAAACAAAACACGTCAAACCATTTATTAACAACCAGTCACATTGAAGGGCATGTTTTTTCAAGTCTTTCTTTATTAAACTCAATTACACAAGCAGTCTGTCTCCGGCTTGTGACTGCAAACAGTTATTATGGAGGTAAGAGTGCTGGAAGAACACCCTTCCTGGCAGAAAAAATAAAGTTACGTGCAGATATATACCAGCTTACTGATCAATAAACAAGGTTCTTCAATGGCAAGATTCAAAACTTGATTGGATCCCAAATTATTTTTTTCTATATCGAAATCAATTTTTTTTCTGTAAAAAAGCATGTTTTTCTTTTCCGTTTAATTATCAATTATATGAAAAAACATTTTTCGAGTCAGATTTGTTGTTTTATTCTACAAGCAGTATAGAGTATACAGTGACCATACTGTACAGTTTGTTCTTGGTTTACTTAGGTAAGACTTGAAATCACACAACCATTCAATGGGTCTCAAATCGAGTCGGGTCTCACATCTAGTCGTAAATACTAGAGAGAATCAATCGATCATATGGAACATTATACCAGATAATCTATGTAAGTCTAACTTACTTAAAGCTACAGAGTCTCTAAATCAATTGATTTCTTCTTTGTAGGCGTGTCTTTATTTGTAACTTCATGTTCACCAGCTCATGTCGAAATCTGGTATTTAAGCGAACAAATATAACGCAGGACATCATTCATTATACAGACATCGACCATTGCACGTCGTACCTGTACACAGGTAACATTATGATTTACAGAAGAAAAAAAGCCTGTTTCGGGACTCAAACGACCTTCTGATTTCAAGTAAGGTTCTCTATCCACTGCGCTATCACGCCTCTTGAGAAAATGGTATACAATCTAACATTTATTATGAGGCAAATAACTTACATATTTGAACGCAGCTCAAGATGAATCCATAAATATATAGTCTCGTCAAATGTGTAAATTAACATTGCCTAGTGTAATACTACAGGAGTCGAATTTCACAAATTTAGCCACTAGCTAAATATATCCAGATAAAATATACGATAAAATATAAAATATAAAAAATCTACTAGCTAAAATCGGTTCTCACTAGCATTTTTATTCAAGTAATAACGGGATGTAAATTCTGTTGAATAACACATTAATTAACAGTACGTAATTATCGAATTTACGTACTGATGATTGGCGGTCGCTTGCGTGGACACGGCAACACTCGCACCATATCTCCGTGCAGACGTTATTGTTAATAACCTTCCCCAGCGTAATATTGAGCTCTCTCCCATCGCGATACTGTTTTTAGTGATGCTGTGACGGCTACTGTTTCTCTCGGTGCCGTCGTTGTAACTGTCATACTATTTTATCCGCGTTCGCTCGACTCCATCTCGTCATTTGTCTTTTGAAAAACGAAGTGATTTTGCGAGTAGACGATTCTGCCATGATAATTTATTGTGTAAAGTCCCGAGTTATCTTACCGGAAGTTGATATAGATTCATTACGTATAGACGCTTGCACTAGTCTTGTTTACTTGATAAGCGTCAATCTGATACAGACTGCATTTACTTATTTTCGTCTGAAATGAAGTTACGCAAATAATCATGTGGAACTGGAGAGAGGTTGGACTACATATTATGTCGTCGGACCATTTGCTGGTTCTGTCAGTCTGTCGTGGGTGATATTCAATCAAGTGTGTGCTATTTATTTCTACTCGCAGAAAAAAGCAAGTGCTCGAAATTTTCAGTAGCAATCTGAAATATCAACTCACATTTTGCGAGTCCGTAAAAGTAAAATTCGACCCCTGATACTATATGTTATCGATATGAAACTAATATTCCGCCTCAAAACAACCATATCTCGACTTGTTATTTAGCGCTTGATGAGTTGTTTGTGCGCTAGTTATTACGTAATGCATATTTAGGGTTAATAATGATAGAACATACCAATAAGTAGCCTTGGTCTAGTGGTTAAATATATGGCCATCAAAACTTAACAGCGCAATGGCTGTGGTTCAAATCCCGTTCCGGTCAAGTACTTTTTTATCACTTATATTCTGAAGCCGTATATTTATCGATGTTACCTGTATGAAGGCTAAATAACAATGTGATATTTTACGCAACGATTTCTGCCTTATATACCGACTATTGGGGTGTTCGTTGATTTGAAACTACTTCACATGTGACTCATTCATATTCATGAGTTATTACCAGTTAAAATAGAGACACGGTAGCTTTAAGATCTTGATCTAGCATCACGGTTGATAACTGATAAAAACCGCAAAATGGCGTCTGCCTTACGTAGTAGTATAGAGTGGTTAAGAAATATTCCAAATAAAATATCAAAACGTTGCAAACAGCTGCCATGGTTACTGAGTATGCTACAAAAATCAAGTTTTTCCACAAAAACAGCCTTAATATACAGTTTGGAAGCAATAAAGTAGGAGTATATAGAAATAAAGCTGTAGAAATCAGAAAAGAAATTAAAAACATCTAAGTCTTAACTGATTAAGAAACTCCATTTATAAACTGGTCCCGTCATTGCACTCCTTTACATTATTGACATGTGTTGCAAGATGCAAACAGTGTGAAAACAGTTGCGATCTGGATTGCCTTTTCTTTATATCAGGCATAAACAAATTTTCAAAACTCTTTAAATATCAATTAAAACCCCTACAATTTGCTGATTATTTAAAATTACCACACGCATTTTCACATATAAATTGCGTACTCCTCTGCATTTATCAACAACTGACCAATCAGAAAACAGCTTGCAGGAGGTTAGGTGAGACAACTGACCAATCAGAAGCCTGCAGCAGGATAGGTGAAAAACTGACAAATCAGAAAACAGCCTGCAGCAGGTCATGTGAGACAAGTGCCCAATCCGAAAACAGCATGTAGCAGCAAGACATGTAGTCTATGACCATGTAGTCTATGACCATGAAGTCTATGACTCCGGGCCCCGGCATTGTGTTAAGGATCAGATTACCACAGGGGACCAGTTTAAAAACTTCAAATCTAAGAAAACAAAATAAAATCCTAATTTTATTTGAGCTTGAAATGATAACAAACTGTTTGCCCATTGCAATTTGCTTATACTTTTTGAAGCTGAGGAGAAAAGTAGACAACCGTGCACACTTTCATACCACAGCCCAAAGTACAGCAATTCAATGTAAATGATACTGATATAATTCGAAAACAAAAACAAACCCATTCTTAAAAATTTAGTATCGGTACTTAATACAGCAGTAGTAATGTAGCCCTAGTTTAGAATTAGATCAAATAATTTGAATGGACAACCAGTTTGCTTTCTATGCACCAACACTGCCCTGGATATGCCGGCTATACTGACCTTTTGTTTCAGATCTGCCTGTCTGGTCTCAAACAGGTGTTCTAAACCAGCAGCATCTATTTGCACTGGAACTATGTTTTTCCAAATTGTCTCCCCATTTGTTGATGGATGAGGCATTTCTGGTTGCACAATCTTCCAGTGAAGTTTTAATGTCTTTTTATTTTTCTTCAGGTTGATTCCCGGTGGTGGGGGGAGGTCAACTGTTATAGTACTAGGTGGCTGGAATGCATTACCACCCATCATAGGTGGAGGAGGGGGAGGTGGGGCCATACCACCTAGAGGGAGCGGTGGTGGTGGTGGGGCCATCCCAGGCATCATGGGAGCAGGGGGAGGGCCACTACCAGGGGGTGGTGGAGGGGGAGGGCAACCACTGCCAAAGTCTAACTTTGGAGGAGCAAACACATCAGTGTCTTCATCATCTTTTAAATCCGTAAAATCCATATCGTGAATTTTTAAAGAACGATGGAAACGTTTTTGAAGTCTCTCCCATTGTAAATCACTTTCTGTCAATTTAACTTCCGCTTTAAGTGGTACAGGTTCCAATTTAGCAGGTTCATTTTTCTTATGCAAATTTTCCATGGCTTGACTAATAAGCCCGGATTTGTCCCCTGCTGGCCCAGTGGGCTTCTTTGGTCCCGCATCCTGCCCTTGTTTTCCTGCAAAACGTTCCAGCTCAGACTTCACCTTATTGCTATCACTTTCAAACTTACTTGAAATGGATTTCTGATTTTGATTTGAGTTGTTGTCTAAATTATCCCGCCTCTGAGACACACTTTCTCCAGGTGGCACCTCTGATGTCCGATCCTTTATTAAATTTTCTGAACTATTATCCACGTGTTCGTTATCTTGATCCTTGTGTGCCATTTTATACATGAGCCAGCGCTGGTTATTAGACATTCCCTGAAGGTCACCATTTTGACCGGTATTAAGAGATTCATTGATAGAGTTGTTTGCATCCTCAAAATAATTGTCTGTTCGCATTCGACCGTGATCGTCCGTAGACTGGTACCCTGATTCCTCATGCTGCTGAAGACGTTTGTCTGGTGGTTCCCGACCCATTCTGTGCTGTTGGTTATCTGAAATAGTTGGAAAATCAAGTATGACTAAAGCGGCCATTTAGACCATATTCTGCACGCTATCCTCTGGGGACACTACAAGGCAACTGATCCTTACATCCCAGCTTCAGTGGAGCTTGCACTATGTCTCTAGCTTAAGGTCAAAGAGCAGAACAACTTTTCGTTTAATGTTTGCCATATATATATGGTTCCCAGGCAAGAAAAGGGCCACTGCTTATCCAGACTGAGGGGTAAAATCCCCCACCCCTCCCCCTCTCCCCCAAATTCATGTTCATATTGTCATATTTTGCCATGTTCATTAAAAGTTTTCATCATCATTCCTGTATTGCTACTTGAGCTACTTGAGTGGTGGCAGAAAACAATGATCTAGCAAAAAATGGAGTGTTTACAACAGAATTTGCAGTTACTCTGCAGTTCTGCAGGTGAGAAGGTTCTAGACTTATTCTGCATATTTGTATCTAGATGTAAATGGAGAGTGGGCCTGGAATGTTCTTGCTGGCACCATATAACCTTTGTGTGTTGGTGTGTCGCAAAACTTCAATTCAACTCATTTAATGTTTAATGTTCTGTTGTTATATAACAAAAGAACTGAATCAAATAAGCAATTAGTATGTTGATATGAAAACTCTTAGAGTCAGGCCATCCTTAAACAAGAGCTGTCAGAGGACAGCGTAGCTCGACTATTTCGAATTTTCAGAGAACAAGAAATGATACACCCGGCATACCATCAGAAAAAAGGTGAAAACAAAGGGGCGAGCTGGATGTGTCAAGAAGGAAAACATTGGAATTTTCATTAACTCAATGGCCACAATTTTTCTGTGATGACACGGAGGTAATTTCATAATAACCCTTTCAAAGGATACATAATGCAAATTTTATAAGTTGAAAATTTGAAGCAAATATGATAAAAGTATATGTAAATGCATTTGACCTTTGATCCCTTTGTGACCTTGACCTTTCATCCAATGATCTTGAACTCAATAGATACGATCATCGTCCCATTTATATTAAAGTATGTAAGTCTGATGATGATTGGATAAAAAATGATAAACTTATTGTCATGTTAAGAAATGCAGACGTAAACATTAACCTGAACACATAAATGCAACTTGTGACCATGAACTTTGACCTACAGACCCCATAAGATCCTTGGAACAGTCGAGCTAAAAATATCAAATTATTGGTAAAGTTTGACCCAGGAGCTAGGTCCACAAAGGTGGGGAAAAAGCCTAGGGTCTACGCTGGTTGGATGGTTGTATCCATCTATTAATGCCCAGATAAGTGTATATATGGTTATAGGGTAGGGATTTCAATGGTTTACAAGTTAAGACCCAGGGGCTATGTCACCAGGGGTGGGGAAGAAATCCAGGGTCTATGCTGGTTGGATGGTAGTATCAGTCTGTTCATGCCCATTAAGTGTATCTATAGTTATAGGGTAGGGATCTTAACGGTTTCCAAATTATGACCCAGAGGCTATGTCCCCAGGGTTGGGGAAGGAGATTGGGGTCTATGCTGGTTGAGTGGTTGTATCCTTCTGTTCATGCCCAGTAAGTGTATATATGGATATAGGGTGGGGATCTCAATAGTTTTCAATGACCAAAGGGCTAAGTCCCCAGGGGTGGGGAAGGAGCCCAGGGTCTATGCTGATTGGGTGGTTATATCCATCTGTTCATGCCCAGTAAGTGTATATATGGTTATAGGGTGGGGATCTCAAAGGTTTACAAGTTACGACCCAGGGGCTATGTCCCCAGGGGTGGGGAAGAAGACCGGGGTCTATGCTGGTTGGGTGGTTATATCTGTCTGTTCATGCCCAGTAAGTGTATATATGGTTATAGGGTGGGGATCTCAATGGTTTCCCAAGTCATGACCGAGGGGCTATGTCCCCAGGGGTGGGGAAGCAACCCGGTGTCTATGCCAAAAGGAAGAGTTATGGGGATTGTTGGATAAGGTGCAGAATTTGATGGGAAACATTTAGTATAAAGTTGTAATGCAATAGCTTCAGTAGTATTGAAGTTATAAATCTATTGCACAAAAACTTTAAGGTGAAGCTGAGGTCGCCAATGCCAACGCAGACACCGACGCTGTGGTGAGTAGGATAGCTCTCACTTTTCTTCGAATAGTCGAGCTAAAAATTGTTGGTTTGCTGTGCTCCGACCCAAAAGGTTTTAGGTGGAGAGGTAGGTAGGTGAATAAAAAAAAATTCCAAAGACAGCAAAAAACATAAGAAATTAAAAGGAAAAATAATAAAAAAGGAAAAAAAAAAAATGTTAAAAGAATTGCAAAAAATATTTTGGGTAGGGCTCTTTTTATTGAGTAGGTCAGAGCACAGCAAACTAATACTTTTTTACGGATGGCCTCAGAGTTTTTTTTCTTCAAAAAAGTGCTTTACTTTTAGAATCTGATATAATTTTGATGCGACTGACCTTGAAATTTATTTGTCTGAGTTTTATACAGCGACATCATTATAAATAGTTATATTAAAAAATCTTGGAACTTGAAAATGATGAAATACACAAGGAACAGAATCAAGTAACAGTAAAAAGAAACAATTTTTTAAAACATGCAGAAAAAAACAAGAATATTCAAAGAATTATTTGTAACTCTCATGCTATATGTTCAAATTGCAAGAAAATAGTACTGTTTTGTAAAGGCATCATTTTTACGAAATGACACATGCTTTCAGGCAAGAGGTGTTACATTACCTGAGATTTCAGATCCAGAATAAATCATTATTCAATATTAATTACCAATTGTACTATAAGGTCTCTTATTATATTAGCTTACCTTTTATACAAGCCTAATGTTTCCATTTAAGAGAAATATTCTTACATCAGAGTTGTCAACCTTTCTTCTTTTTACTCTTAGTTCAGTCTTTTTACCCAATATATGGTTAGATAATTACATTATCACTTACTGTATAACCCAAGGGCATTGCTAACTTTAACCACAGTACACATGTGCCTACTATTTTTTTCACAAGCAGTAACAAATTATCTGAAATTGCTTATCAAATTGCATACTGCACCAAGAGTTTCAATTTGAATTTTGATATGTTTTGGGGAACATGTTCCCAGATCCCCGAAAATTTAGTACATCAAAGCGACTCTGATGACGACACTGTAACCGACCCGTCCATGACTAGTTTTCCTTACCCAGAGATTCAGTATCACTGAGAGAACTCATTGATGAGTATTTCGTATCTTGCAGTGCCTCGGTAACGGGCATGGGTGCAGCACTGCCCGTGCTACTACAAGTACTCGTGGATGACGTACTCGCTATTGACATTCTGTCACCCTCCAGCGGTAAACGCGAGCCCCCCAACTCCTGTGCTTTGATCAAGTCACGCTGGCGAGCACGTCGATCCCGGCGGTTACGTAGTGTATCTGCGGGCAAACATGCTGGGTTAGTTGCTCGGCAACAAAAACAGTAATAGAAACGTGAGTTACCAAAAACATACTCATTTTCATTTTTCTAATGCATTCACCTTGAATATTTTTTTCACTTCATAATTTTATTATTTTTTTATCTCAATGTCATTTTTTTTTTTAATTATTCCTTTTTTTTGTGAGAAGAAATATTAATACTATTAAGTGATTTTTTTAAATCCTATTATGAACTTAAGGTTTTTAAAGTAAGTTATTTTTGTACAGCAGACTAAAGCAAGCAAAACTTAAACATTACATTACATAAAGGAGAAATACTCGATAATAGTAGGGGCTTTTTCTCGGTCTGATACTACACTTGTCTTCCAAACAAGTGATATTTAAACATGAAATAAAATATGTTCAAACTAACATTACTGAGTATGTATTTGGTATCTCACCGACAAGAAAAATCAATCATTCAAAGAAATTCAAACCAACACTAAAGAACCAATATTTAAAAGAGCATTCAACCAGGAAAAATCATAAACAATAGTCAAAGTTTTAGTGTATTTCAATATATAACATTTTCATGCTCCATTTGTTGAAAGAAAAACACACAATTGCAATTTTTTGGAGAAACAAAGACTGTTGTGTATGATATATTGAGCACACATGTTGAAGTGGGTAGAGAATATATGTACGAGGCAGGGATTTTCAAAAACATTGTAATATAGGTTTTAAACTAAGGCAGAAGTTATCCAGGATTTATGGTATCCTATACCCTTACAGGTTCTGACCTCACAGGTTCTGGAGGGGGAATTTGGATACAGTTAAGGTTTTTATACAGCTAAGGCAGGGGTGAAAAAAGGGAATTTGTAACGTTTGGTGTATTATCCTTTACCACCAAACATTGAAACCACATATTTTTGTTAGCGTAAAAGCAACAACATATTAAACCCTATTTGAAAATATCTTCAAAATTCACAAAAGTATTCTTTAAGAGATCAGGCATATAATTACAAATTGCTTTCAAACTTGCAAGGAAACACTGATACTTCATCTCAATACAATATTCAAAAGCTTAAAACTTGAATTCAATGTTTTGAACAAATTTAACTATAATATGAAAATCATTAAAATTGCAAATAACAAATCTCAAAAAGCTATTAAAAGAGCATGGATTAAACAAAATTTCAAAATGCATCTTTGAAGCAGATGAGTTAGGCATGAACATATAAACATGTTTTCACAATAGGAATGTGACAAAAGGACTTATGTCACAAGGTGTTACTAGGAGAAGAACATCATAAGTATCTTAATACTTTCGTTCTATTGTTTGGGGTGCTTGTTTCAGCCAAAGGTTTTTCTGCAGTAGCTTGAGCAATTTAAATAACATGTACATCAATATATCATATCATTAGAACTGCTACTTTTAGTGGTAAATAAAAATACCTTAGCTTTGAAAATCGGTTGAGAAATAAGTATTTTACAGCCCAAATGATTTTTTGATGGGACTTTTCCCATGCAAATACCTTGTTGGTTATTGACAGCAGAAAATTAAGGAATTCCAAATAACTTCAGGTAGCCTTCATATTTTTCTGTAACACTTTCAGGGTGTCTTAATTTACGAATATCCAACAATTTAACACCATTTTTGGATAAAAATATCTTAAAGGAATTGTGCATTGAAATGCTCCATCAAAAACAGCTTTTGCACAGAATTTTTTCCCCAACAGATTTTGAAAAGTAAGGTATTTACAATAAAAATGTCTGTCTCACTGACATACAACAAATTTCGGTACTAGATGATTTTTGTCTGAAATGTCCAAAAAACCTGTGGCTGAAACAAGTGCCCCAAACAATAATCCTTTTACTTGTTATATGTTGTAAAAAGCTTGTGAAATAAAATATGTTTAAACCAAGGTGTTACTACATCTAAGATTCCATTTAAAGATTCTCTTTTCCTTGAATTCTTATTATTACCTCTAACTGGACATCATGAATCAGACCTATAGAATGTACATGTTCTCAATGCAATCAAGATCAACTGTGCCATAAGAAGGGATATACATGGCCATAAACAGAAAATAAAGTAGACAGTTTTCACATGTCTCTGCTTTTATAGTATGACCCTGGCCTTTAAAGGGACACACGGCAATCTTGATTTTTTTAAGGTTTACCACCACCAATTACATGTAAACCTCCGAGGTGTAGTCGAATGTAGTTCCTATAATAAAAAATAATCCCTCCTTTTTCGATGGAAATGGGCATTATAAGTAGGGGAAAACTGCCCATTTCTATTCGATTTTGTGGTTATATGTATAAGAAGCGTATTAATAGGTTTTACTGGATCACCGATGAACATTTTCGAAATTTCGACTCTATGCTTACACTTTGTGAGCAATGAAAACAGTCGGTCAATAAAAACAGCTGGTACCTTGACCTGTTTAGTAAACAAACAAGAACTTTCTTACATGTCTTGTGACCCCACGTTTTCTGGTGATTTTTCAAGTGGAAAAATAGTTTTCTATATGAACATTACACTGCTGCATTATCCATACTTGAGTTGAATTTGCAGCAAATCATTTATATGTGACACTTTAACATTGGTGTCTATGGGGAAAATAATTAGTGCTTTCATACCTTAAAAACTCACGGCATCCCGTTAGTTTTTGTCTTAACTTGCATTTGTTCAATCATTAATATTAATTGTTAGAATAGTTCGACGCAAATTGTTTTTACATACTAACTTTTTATAATATTGCACCAATAATATATTAAAATTTTGGTAAAAAATAGTGTAGAAAATTGAAATCTCATTTTTTTAATTTAATTATATGCAAGCAGTTTTAAAGGCAAAATGACGCAGGATAAAGAAAACGAGGAGCAAGTTTTAACGTTTGAATAAAATAAAAAATTTGCCATGTGTCCCTTTAAAATTAGTATGGAACGGAAGTTTGCAAGTGAAAAAAAAAATAACAACAGTTACAACTTACACCAGTTTATGAAAAAATCACTGAGCATTGAAGCCTGTGTATTAAGTTCACGTGGAAACCAGTATAAGAGAATGTCCACATGGAATCTTAGCTTTAGACAACCTGAACAATTGCATATAGTTGATGTGAATTTACGTGGTTCAACAAAACAAACAAAATTTCTTTTAAAAGTATACATCAACTATGTACAGTGCTTACAGCTATTTTTAAAAAAATGCCTTCAACCACATTAACTTATTAAATATAAATATGAACACAACAAATTAAAAGCAATATAACTCAGGAAACCAAGATAAATTGGGAGTAGAGGTGTAAGGGAGAAGCAGAGTGCTCAGTTCATTTGGCTTTCTTCTGTTTTACTTCTTAACTGTTGATTTTATCAAACTTACGTATTTGATAAAACCCAGAAATATTATTTTTATGATCTGCAAAATTTTGGTCATTCAGCTTAAACTGTTGCAAATGTTTTGCTTTTATTTTTTACAACAAAACAACACGAACTTCTCTAGAAAGCGAAAGAAATGTTGGCATTTTATGTTTTATATGATATATTTGTAAGATAAGATGAAAGCAAAATAATATTGAAGCATAAAGCTGAGAGTGTGGGAAGAAAATATTTTCAGTTTCATTTCTATTTTTAGTTATTATAAATGTTTGAGACCAACAACAATTAGCAGATCTGAAACCATTAAATTCCAAACAGAAAGATTTTGAACCACATTATAAAATGAACAGTGTGATAGTACTGAATTCTTTTATATTAAGATTTTTTATATAGATATCAGTTTGGAAATATAGCAGTTATTTTTTTAAAGCCATTATTTGCTTGCGAATATTACAATTTAATGTTATAGTATTATCAAATACAATCCTTATTTGTTGTATCCCAACTAGTTTTTGTACTGCAAAATGATAATTAAGAAATAGTAGCTGATTTAAATAATTTAATGTTTCCATACCAATGATTAACAGAGAAAACACAATGGTAAAGTTAAGCAACTTAGAGGTAAAACTAAATCAAACCAAGCTATATGCTGATGGGGTAAAGGAACCAAAAGCTGCAGTTTGTACATTAATGTGGTATGCTAAAAAAGTATTACATTTTTTGGAGATCCAATTTTGCATTTCATGCACCCATGATATGTTTTTGAATATCATGCATGCATGAAACAAGTCTAAAACATGGAAAAAGCAGAAAGAATAAGAAGTGGTCTTGATTTCGATGTAAGAACCATAGATACAGAAATAATTTATAATAACAACCAGAGGTAACTCCTAAAGTATTTGGGGCTATTCCATTAAAACATACATGGTACCCCAGGAAGGCAATTCTGAAATTGAACACCCATTCACAGATGCAAATCAAGTTTAAAGAACCAAATTATGGAAAATAGGGTTCACATATAGATGTTTATTGAATTGCCTTCCTGGGGTCCCGGGTATGTTTTAATGAAATAGCCCTTGTAAAATGTTCAATAAATATTCTTAGACAATTCCACATCGTTATATACTGTATAAAGGAAGTGGGGGTAAGTGGCTGCAAGGAAGTTGCTAATTTGTGTATTTCAAATCTAGCCAGAAACCATAAGGATTATAAGTATAAGATTATATGCAGATATCAGTGTATAAGCCAAACACATATATATTACATAACATGTTTACGTAAGTCATCTATAATATTATATGAGTTTGGCATGAAGTAGGAGTCATGTGAAAGAACGTAAACAGCATGTACATTAGTATAAATGAGACAAACACGTTCTGGTAATTGTACAAATATTTTTACACTTTCGACCTACCGGTATTACAGATGCAACGATTGCCTGTGCACAACAATGTTTTTTCCTGCTGAGATTTCATTGGCTATATATATAATGCGAACACACTTGTTGATGATTATCTATGGTACACAGGGCAGGAAAATTTCTTTCTGAGTTACTTGTCCTACGTAATATTTGAATAGTCAAATTGATAAATTGTTAAAGAATTTATCTGAATTTCCTGGTACACATTTAAATCAGTGTCAATTTTTAAACTACATTTTTTAATACAAATTTGAAATCCTGCCAATGTTTTGTATGTGAATTTGAAGAACATGTTTGTTACACAGATAGAAGCGTATAATCTCGTATTTCATTTATACCAATGTACAGAACAGAAAGCAAACTAACTCGAGAGGAGAGTGCCACCACACCAACTTTTGTGTTCTATAATTAGCAAAGCACCGCACAACCGTACCCATAGTGGGTGGGGTAAGTTCATATAGTAACATTAGTGGGTGGGGTAACTTACCACTAACTGAGAGCATTTCAGTATTATTATCCCCAATATTTTCCACATTAGTTCCATCAGCTACAACAAATGTCAATTATAACCACAATAATCACACAATCAAATTTCAAGCAATATTACCAACCAGCATCAAACGAACATAGAATTCAAAACATTCAGAAAATACACACACACACTTAATTCACCCTTTTGGACAGCAAAATATAAGCAAGCTAAGCCTTGCCGCCATGGTTTTTATTTCTTCAGATATCTGCATCAAGCCTGAAAATCTCTTGATAAACTGGGCTAAAATCTGTCTAAAATAAGGTAAAGCCAAAAGCATCTTTGGTCTTCATAAATAAGGAACAGTACCACAAAACACTTCTTCATAATTGTATAACCACCACGGCTGTTCTTGATACTAATGGTAACCGTGATACAAAATAAACAAAAACATCCTTCGTAGTCATTCACTTCAGTCATGCAATTGAATTTCAAAGACAAACAAAATTAATTGTATACAATGAGTAATGATTAGTTATGTACCAACTCAAGTGGGGAAAAGTCATTCAACTTACATGGACTTTTCTCTAAGCCGTTAACATTTTTACCATCGCTGTCTTCACAGTATTGTAGGTTCTGTTGGAACATGGATCTTCGTTTCCGGTCAGGCATCTGGTCCACTTGCTCATGCTCAGCTGGAGGTATTGCAGATCTCCTAAATGACAAGATTAAACATTGAACTGCAGCACATGCAAACATCTATAGGATCCAAATCTATCAAAGATGAAATATGTTAACTTGACATTTATTAGGGAACTATAAAACATAAAGTTGGTGTTTATTTGGGTTATATAGAGCCACCTGCAGAGAGGGGGAGCAGATACAGACGAATCTGGGTCCATTATTCTCTTACTATCAAGTGAATGTTAATAATGTCTCATGAACACATTTTAGGTTATTTAGGGCTGCCCCAAAGAGAGAGGGGAAAGATGGGTAGGATACTTATGAATCAAGAAACCTGCCCTACTTTTATTAAAGAATAGATTCCTATGATGCTTTAATGTGCTCGAAGGATAAACTCAAGACAGCCCCTTTTTTTGTCCCCATCCGACTAACAAGGCCAAGGGAAAGTGACACATCGACTAAACAACAAGACTCCAGTGGCGCCATTCAGTTAAATTTCTCTTCTAAAGGACAAAGCACTGAGAGTAAGAGATTTTTATCCAGGTCACAAGTGCAATGTTCACAGGGCTGATGATAGTGAAGCCCCCTAAAAGCCTTATACAAATCCCCTTTCACAAGGCTGATGATAGTGGTCCCCTAAAAACCTTATATAAATCTGCTTTTCACAGGGCTGTTGATGGTGAAGCCCCCTAAAAACCTTATACAAAGCCCCTTTTCACAGGCTCACGGCCCTGATGATGTCAACACAGCTACAATAGCAAACTTTTTTTTCTCTATTAGGATCATTTTGTAAATAAAATTTCATTTTATGGAAGATGCAATGATGGATTTGTGGGAAGTTCCCAACAGTCTTTAAGAACACCCTGTTAACTAGAGGCATCTCCACAGAAGTAGTCTCCCAAGAGAGTTTTATCAATTACATATAGTATTAAATGAACTGATATACTGATTATAGCTAGAACATAGATGAGTGAATGCCCATCCCAAAATCAAGTTAATATTATTATTTTTTTGGCTGATTGTGCATCCTTACTCAAAGAGACGTGATCTTTTCTGGCTGTATTCCTCTGCAGGACATTGCTCCCCCATCTTATTCAGGTATGGGGCACTGTTTTGCTTGTTCATTCCACCGGTTTTGCCTGGCATCACACCCGTTGAGAATCGCCGACTCTTACGAACATCTCCCTCTGCTTTAATCCTGGGCGTACGACGAAGACTGTCTAACTGGCCTACGTCATCCTCCTCCCCGTCCTCAGCTTTAAGTGCCGCCTGAAACATGAAATGTATGTGCGAATTCTTTATTAAATAATTAATTTAAAGATTATAAATGTTTGTTATAGCTCTAAAACTACACAGATTACCTAGAACACTGTTAATGGCGTAGATGCCACCACAACTGTGGAAACAAGAATTCAACACATGTAGAGCAGAGATCGATTAACTGCCAGTTCTGACCAAGAGCCCTATAACTTTTCTATCTAATCACCATCAGAGTAAGATCTTACCCCTGGTAAGTCTTAAAGCCACAGCATGTTTGTTTTCAACTTTAACGGGGATGATACAGCATTGTGTTTTGAAAGTATAAGTGTATAATATTATCGTCAAATTTGCATTAAATCATACGATGTACCCAGATGTTAATTGAAATAACTAATTTAAAATAACTCTTCGTTAAAAAGCTATATCTTTTATGTAACACAATGAATGTGCTATAAATAACCATTTGGCCCTGTACACTACCTGTGGCATGCTTTAAAATAGTGTTCAGGCGATAGAGCGTAATACTGCGTCAGTTTTCACACTCTTTATTTGGCATAGTTTTAAAGATTAATTTTATTCTATTAATTGGATTGCATAATTCCGTAGGTTATGAGGCTTCTGAATACTTTGTCAATTGTTTCATTTTACGGTTTGAAAAACATGCTCTGCCTTTAAATATGCTCCTACCTCGTATACTTGGAACTGTGTCAGCAGGTCAAGGTCTGCGCCTTTCTTGTTCATCTGTCGTTGTGTAATACGCTCCATGCCGAGTTCTTCTAGGGCATCTGCGACATCGTAGAACGTGTCCTGGTCAGGTAGACCATTCACTACCTATATGTGCAATGATAGCGAACAAACCCTGAATTATTGTGAATTATGATTTGGATATCTTTTTTCATAGCAAAGAGGTGGCAATCTTCTTTTTTCATAAGCTGTCTTCGGACATGTTAATTTGCAGAGAAAATATTGGCCATTTTTATAGGACGTTGGTTAGACTTTTTAAATACACTTGTATGCCAACGACTAGTGTTGACTGCATACATTATAATTATCAGTAATAGCTTTAGCCATGCATTTAGATGGAATATTTATAGCATACTGCCATTCTATAAAGGCTGAATATGTTTTGCGTTTTTTTTTCAACCTTAATGGGGATGAGATACAGACATAGTGTCTAATATTAGTGTATAATATTACCGTCGAATTTGCATTAAAAGTGTTTTACCCTGTGCTTAAATGTCTTGCAGGCTACCTGCTTTACGCTAAGCGCAATGTTCATAGGATACATAGCGATAGTACATCAGTTTGTGCACATCAACTATGAAACTATTTATTTATCATAGATTCTCTCTTATGATAGGATTGCGTAATTTCCCAAGTTATTAGCCTTCCGAATACTTTGTCAATTGATTCATTTTATGTTTTAATAAGCATATTCTGTCATAAAAGACAAATATATTACTGAGAAATATTACTACGTTCGTGTTTACCTTGTTAACGAGTGTCATGGCATACACAAGTAGTTCGGAGTCCCCTCCCTCTTTCTCATCCAGTAATGTCATGATGTTTGTCCATGGCTTCAACGCTGAAATGGCAATCATGCAATAGTTTTATGACAGCAGGTTGTTTACATAGGCTTTTCTTTTCTTTTCTTTTCTTTTTCTCAATCCCTTGGCATACCTTCATCCTTCGACGACAATATTTGACGTTTTCTATTTTGACCTTCAGAACTTCGAGGTCAGCAAATTTCAACATAAACCCTTTAAAATAGTTTTAATAAACTATATGGTTCATTATCAAATAAAATGCATATATATATCACCCTTTAATTCTTCTTTAAAAAGACATTAAGTAACATATGATTTTAAATAACAATGTTTTTTTGTTTTGTTTGTATGGTGTTTTACGTCATTTTCAACACATGTAAGGTTATATATGACAGTCAATGTTTTGTGGTGGCGGCAGACCACCCACTTTTCCTAGGTAGAACTAGTACTGTACACCTCCCGCCATCCGTAAGAATCGACCCTTCCTCACTTACAAGTCGAGCTCCAAGTGGGATTCGAACCCGCAGCGGTGAGAGGCGACGGTTTACAATGCAAACAGCAATGTATATTTTGTTAACATATAGAGTATCATAAAATTATACAAGTTATGTAAATTAATAAATCAAAGAAGTGGGGTAGGTGGGGGTGTACTGTGTATTATGGATATACAGATGAGTTCCAGCTGGACTATTTGTTGGATGACTATCTGTTCGATCAAGGACATCAACAACAAACTATCTATCAGATATTCTAAATACCACTCAATACTTTTTTCATTCACACATTTGAAATTTTAAACATACTTCGTTTTTTATCCACCACATGGATTGCCTTCACCAGGAGTTGAGTGTTGGTTTCCGTGTATTCCACAAACACCAGAAGTAACTTCAGGGCTGTCTTTACCACAAGTCGAAACTGCAAAAGTAATGATGTATATGTGAAAATACATATTTAATTTATCAGTTAAACACAAAACACTGTACAATCGCCACAAGGCTGCAGATAAAATTTAATGTCAGCTGAAACTTTGTAATAACTTAATTTAGTATAAGTCTATAGTTTGTCCTACATTTCAATACAGCATTCTTTCAAATTCAGAAATGGAAATGACAATAATATATAATGTATGCAAATAAAAGATTTCCTCTCTAGTCTATTATGCCAAGACGACATACAGCATTTGAAACCACTAAACAAAACAGTCTAAGCATGGATGTAACAAACAAACATATGTGGAACAAAATAAAAATAAATCGTTCCAACAGGTAACATTAAAAGAATACAACATTTGATAACAAATTCAGAAACATGAAAGGCAATCTCTGGTCCTCTGGTTTAAATGTTGCCTTCCAGTTCCTTGTTCCAGAATGTACGACACATGAACATTGTCATAACATGCAAAGTTTGATAAAAACATATTAGAGGGAATGTTAAGATCAAAACATGTTTTTGAACTGAAAGTATGACCTTGACCGTTTCCCTGACCTTTATATATTGGTGTGGCAATGTGTATATATACCGAAAATATTAAGAAAGAAGAAAGTTATACCCAATGTTAAGGTATCACCAAAAAAGACCTTTGAACCCCAGTTTTATGAAGCAACAAAGTTGTTGAGGTAATGTTAAGATTTTGTGACCCAAAATGACTTTTGAACCTCGAGTATGACCTTGACTTTTATATATTTCATGAAAAATTACATTTTTGACAAACCAGAATTTAGCCTTGACTGTGACCTTGGCCTTTATATATTGGTAAGGTCATGTCAATACAACAAAATGAACAAGTCATCCCTTGGCGACACAATTAACCAAAAATAACAGCAACAAAACGAACATGGTAATTTTTAATTAACTTGTCTTATCACCTGGGTAGTTTTGAACCTCTCATGGTCTGCGTGGGAGCTTTCACGATTGTCAACTAGCAAGACCCTGGGGTTATTGTAATCAGTTATTGTAATCTGCGGTAATCAAGTAATTACTAATCAGTTACTGTAATTTGCTGTGATCAAGTAATTACTGATCAGTTATTATAATCAAGTAATTACTAATAAGTAATTGTAATTAAGTAATTACTAATCAGTTATTGTAATCAAGTAATTACTAATCAGTTATTGTAATCAAGTAATTACAAATCAGTTATTGTACTCAAGCAATTACTCTTATCAGTTATTGTAATCTGCTGTGATCAAGTAAATACTAATCAGTTATTGTAATCAAGTAATTACAAATCAGTCATTGTACTCAAGCAATTACTCTATCAGTTATTGTAATCTGCTGTGATCAAGTAATTACTAATCAGTTATTGTAATCAAGTACTACTAATCAGTTACTGTACTCAAGCAATTACTCTATCAGTTATTGTAATCTGCTGTGATCAAGTAATTACTAATCAGTTATTGTAATCAAGTACTACTAATCAGTTATTGTAATCAAGTACTACTAATCAGTTATTGTAATCAAGTAATTACTCATCAGTTATTGTAATCAAGTAATTACTCATCAGTTATTGTAATCAAGTAATTACTGTTATTGTAATTAAGTAATTACTCATCAATTATTGTAATCAAATTATTACAAATCAGTTACTGTAATCAAATTACTCATCAGTTATTGTAATCGAGTAATTCTCATCAGTTATTGTAATCAAGTAATTACTGTTATTGTAATTAAGTAATTACTCATCAATTATTGTAATCAAATTATTACAAATCAGTTACTGTAATCAAATTAATCATCAGTTATTGTAATCAAGTAATTACTAATCAGTTATTGCAATCAAGTAATTACTAATCAGTTATTGTAATCAAGTAATTACTAATCAGTTATTGTAATCTGATGTGACCAAGTAATTACTGACTGATGTGATCAAGTAATCATATGAAAAATATGTTTGATTACATGAAATTGTAATTAAGTAATCAATTGCTATGTAAAACATCTGTGTGTGCTTGAAATCTACCTTTATTGTGACTTAAGATTTGTATTTGTGTCTTAAGTTAAGCTTCACATCAATTTTGTTTGTAATTTATCAAGTCAAGCCTGAATTATAAACAGCTTGCCCTAAAACATTAACACACACACACTCACACACACACACACACACAAATGTGCAATTTGTAAAAACTACAACAAGGGTCACAACTCTGCTAACAAAAATTTATGTTTAAATTTACTGAAACAGGATCAGAAGATCAACAAAGACTTTTTTTAACATTATTTAATTGCTGTAATTATTTTAAGACTAGTAAGTTATTTCAGTGAATTACAGCCACATCTATTTTAACATACGATTGTATGCTCCAATATACTGTCTAACAATTTTAAATTCAATGTTTACATTGTCTGAGTGACGAAATAAAACATTCTATTATTATTCAGGTCAAAGCAATTTGTAGAAAATTGATGTGTCCTGGTTTGATATGTCCTATTTTGTTTGTATTCACCTGTTCAATGGAAGAGAAAGCTTAAATTTTAAGCTTCATTTCACTTTCTAAGTAGAAAAAGTATACAGCGATTATAACTGTCAGCATTATGTCAATCATCATACCGGAGATTAACCGGTTTTCTCAAACTTATTTATGCAATGTCATACTTCTGACTTCTGTCATACAGATGTAAACATGTGTGAAGTCTGAGAGCTTCCATTGTCTGCAAATACAATATTTCTTTTTTATATTTTGGGAAAATAACCCATACCATCACAATTGGGAATTATAGTGCGATTTTTCATAAAATTGGGAAAAAATACAGTAAAACATTTGTTTCATAATTGCATATTTGTGCATGTTTAATACTGTTTACAGTACACCAAGGTCAACAAAGGCATTTAAAAGCGTTTCATACTCAATACTTGTTACACTTTTGCTGAAATTTTTTATGTCAAAATGGGAAAAAAAAGATATGACTTGGCACTGGGAATATGACCCAATAATGGCTATAAAAACAGCCACAAAAAGCACTGAAATATATGTAACAAAATGGCTGGACAGACGAACGAAGGGACAAGGGTAACACTAAATGCCTGCTCCACTTTCATGACAGGGCATACAAATATTAGAGATACAGACCTGTAAACGGTGTACATGCAAATCCTGCGGCGGAGTGGAAACGAAACCAACGTATTTGACTTTATAAGCTCTTTGATTTCATAAAAAAGTCTGGCTAAAAAGGAAACTGTTTAACTGCTATTTTTCCATTTAGGTTATTAAAGGGACACTCAGCAATCTTCAAGAACCAAGCATGAAAATAAGCATCTCAATTTATTAATCCAGCATCGTTTTAACTTGAAACCTGCTTGCAAATAATTATATAAAAGTTTGTTTTCACTTTTTCCTTGTTGATCTACCATAGGTTTGAATATAATCAACAGTTAATAATATGCAAAAAAACAATTTGCTTTATACTTTTCTTACAATTAACATTAATGACTGAACAAATGCAAGTTACGTAGACAAACTAATGGGACGCCGCGAGTTTAAAAAAACCAGATTGCCGTGTGTCCATTTAAACCCCTTTCGTATGGA
The DNA here is from genome assembly GCA_037043455.1 of Cyrtodaria siliqua. Lineage (NCBI taxonomy): Eukaryota > Metazoa > Mollusca > Bivalvia > Adapedonta > Hiatellidae > Cyrtodaria > Cyrtodaria siliqua. The sequence goes on along the minus strand of JAWPHD010007475.1, from coordinate 47,151 downwards.
AAAAAATAAAAATATTGTAACAATTTTTATTTACGATACTGGCACTTTGACATTTTAATTCAAGATCTTCAATCTTGGGTTACGCCATATTTCATAATAAATAAGGAGTTCACCTTTAATCCCATTATAATCCTAAGCACATTGAATCATTTAGCACCCATTAACTATTCTCAATTTCACAAATCAAATATTTAGCGTGACCTTACCACAATTTTGTTTTTGTGGTAGAGGTGTTTAGTACATGATCACCGTGACATGTTTTGACATCGGCTTTATTTAGAGGTAATATAAGAACTGGCTTGAAAGTGTATACTGCAAATTAAGTAATGTGACCCCTCTAACTGAGCTTAAATACAAGCTAATCTATCTATCAAAACCTTCTCCGCTATCAAAGTGGAAAACAAAATATAGCCATAAAAGTGTACCATGTACAGTCAAGTAGATTTAATTGTTTCCTGTCATCCATCATCTGTTGTCCCCCCTTTAAGATGGATATTGTTTTCATATGTACATTAACTACATTTATCATTTCTTGGGAATGGATCCAATATTTTTTCCTTATTCTTTTTCATCATTATTTTACTTCGTTTTCAATCTTCGTCGATGAAATGAGGATTTGTTTTACGACACTGTTAAAACATGGCAGGGCAATTTGGGACAGAAACCTGTTCAATGCTTTTTTCAACCAATTTTCAAAACATAGGTGTTTTTTATTTTTGGCAAAATTGTTCATATTAAAATGAAATGCTGAAAAATCTTTTGCTGAAACATGCGCCTCAAATAATAGACCCACTGCAATAACTTACTTTTGAAGCAAGCAGCGAATACAGCCACTGTACTGTTGCATTGTGGTTAATCACACCATTCATTCCATCTACGTACAACATCACCTGTCCCAGGGCTGTAACAGACAAGGCAAACACCACATTTGTTATATATAACACATAAAATATCCGGGATTCAGTTTAATTTCAAGCAAGTGGATGGGTTTATCAATAAATAATTGAATATTTTAAAATTATTTTTTTATGATTTTGATGTTATTTCTGTAATTGCATTTTTCTGTTAAATCTGAAAGTAATTTTGTATTTGTAGTGAAAATCTGCAATATAAATACAGTATAAACTGGAGGTAATGAAAAAGGAAACAAATCTGAAGAAATCAAATATCTTTTAGATCAAACATTTCTTCTGGTCCCTTAAAATTTGAGTAACGTGCAGCTGGTAATTAATTTTCATTAACTAAAGTATGAAGCAAACTGTATTGTTATTATCCACATTACCTCTAAGTATATAGTTCTGGTAGTTCTGGTCAGCCTCGGCGCCCACCTTGATGAGACAGTCGAGCCCGTCATTGTTGACAAACTCATGGACCAGGTCCTTGTCATCCTACAATAAAGACAAAAATATATGTATATCATATTAAGCAGCCACTCTGTGATCTTTCCCATGTGGACTGAGGATCTATAAACCTTAGAATAACCCACTAGTATTGGTTTTGTATACCGGTTCCAATTTCAGTTTTAAAAACTAATCAATACTTTGGAGTCATGTATATGTGGAACGGAATGTGAAACAATTGTCTTTAAAAGACAGGTGACCTCCAGGTAACATGCACTGTGACTAGTGAATGTCTGGTACCATGCTTGTGTACAGGTAGGTGCAGGCCTTTCTTCAATATCTCAAGTGCCAAGTATGGCTTCAAATTCAAGTCTGGGACTAGTCAAGACAGTCAAATGGACTTGAATTAAAAATGGTTAAAAACGTAAAAACAGCAACTTTTTGTAGATTCTCATCCGAGTTTTAATGACAGAATTAATTCCAAACATGTGTAACTTATCTGTCGGAAGACCACAAAACGTGAACTACATAATTATACATACATGTAGTATGGTTCTACAGACAAGCGGATGCTACAAGCCAGGTTATAGACAGATAATTGGTAGAGGAAATGAGATAATTGGCTTATCTACCCCTCATATACTTCACAAAACACACAACAGTAGCTCAGGGCTCTGAGATCTCTCAGCCATACATACATACATCTACCTTTGAAATTAAATGCTTACTTTGTTTTTGTTACTATTTTTATGCTATCTGCACTCTTTTATCCTTCAGAAATTATAAGCTTTAAATTCTTCTATGACTTTGTTTATATAAATATTTTCACCAAAGCAATACTTCTATAAAATGTGGAAGTTGGCATCAATGCAGTAGTTCAAAAAGAAATCGGGCCTCAAAGATGGCTGCATGTAATTTACTTATTTATATGATCCCATATTAACGGTTTTAGAAATTACACCTTGAAAACTTTATGCTTTTGTCAGATACTATGTTCCCATTTCTCAAAGATGGCTACAAACTTCATCAAGTGTTTATCTTTTAATATACACTGGTAACTTATTTTAATTTTTGGCTCTTTTAATGTTGTTGTATTTGATTTTCATGATGTTCTCACTTTAAATAAATACTTTGTAAATAAACGTACATACAACCATAATTAACCTTTATTTGACGATCAAGATCCTGTATTTAGCTTTTGGGAAACCATAATGAAAACTGCTTTTGTGATTTTCCTTATCATGATGTGGTAATTAAATATACCCCATTATATATGTAACATGTTTGTATCACAACGTCATTCAACTTCTATAAAATGTATCAAGATGCAAACATTATCTGAATAAGTAACTGTACCTTCAAAGAGATGTATTGCATTGTAAATGGAAATCTGATAAACAATACATTTACATTGCAAAAGGAAATCTGAATAACTATTATGTATCTAACCACAATACTTGCAACCACAACATAACTATTAATCAACCAATTATGTAGTTAACGCACAACTGTTGTAACTAAATATAAAGAATATGACGGAGTTGTGTTGAACCACAAAATGTTGCTGTGTGAAGTTTGTATTTAAAATTTGTAAAGAAGTAGGAAAAGATAGACGTCTGACTGGGTTTTGAGGCTACTGCAACTACTATCTATTATTTATACAGGTCATGTCAATAACATGCATAAAGTTATATAAATAAACCTCAACTGTCTCTCTCACCTGGTTTTAAAAATATTGATGTACATGACATGTACAACAGCTGTTTTATGTCAAAGTAGGAGATTGGGAGAATTTATATTTATGTATTTTGAGATTCAAGTCAATAAATTATCCTTAAAATCAGTTTGATAAAAGCGATAAATGTTAAGGCGTTTTTAGGATTACGGATATAAAGCATTCCTAGCTTATCTTATACACTTCCTTTCATAATAATATTTATGTATGTCGTGGCTATACTTAGCAGAGAAATGATTAGGTAACCCATGAAAAATGCATGTCATGACATAATTAAGGGTTTTATTTTGTGTATATCATTTTGATTTATACATAGAAATTCAGGATTGCACTGCTGATAAGCTGGTAGTGTTAACCCAAGCATGCAGAGTGTAGATAAATTAGAACGATATCACCCTTTATATACCATGAGATACCTGTTATTTTTCCAAATTATCTTAAGTTTTTTACTACAGATTTGGTCTCAGAAAGTCTGTTAAGAACAGACGTTATTTATAACTGATACTTCAGAATGGTACATCCGGCACTTGTCAAAATCTATTTTGGGCTTGGCTTGCTTTCCGATTTTTTTACTATATAAATCTATTTAGGGCAAATAAATTTCCTGCCCTGAATTTCAGTCTTTCTTTCAATACAACGACACTGAATTAGTAGTAGAATGTTTCTCCTGAACCGAATGAAGAATGAAATATTTCTATAATGATTTAGCTTTTCCAACATAACCACATCTTAACTAAGTATGAAGGGGATCATATATACATATAAGTATGTCTTATACAAATGTTCCGACAGATACCTTCCTTGTTAATGTATGTGTATAAAAATATAGACAAAATCTAATGTTTAATAAATGTTATAAATCACCAGGTGTCAGGACACATTTAGTGGGCATATTCAGGTTTCCAAGCATTAAAATTGTTTTTGTATGGTCTGAAAACAGGTTAGTTTCATTATTTTATAATTAATTTGTTGTACAATCCTACCTGGAAAATCTGTTTGAGTGAGAACAAGGCACGTCTTAGTTCACGGCCACTGGAATTCAAAAGTTTTTCTGAAAATAAAAGGAAAATTATTAAAAACCGTATATAATTTTAACATTTTGTTTATTTTCTTCTTTGAAATGGGAACACAATATTAGGACATTACATACAGGACAAACCGATACGCATCTTTAATAAAAAAAAATGCCCAATGCCAGCAAGCACAAGAACCAACATATGAGAAATTAATACATATAATTTGGATGGAATATTTATTCTCCTCAAACAATTAACATGATGCCAGACATCATTGAATCATTTATCTATTTCAACCAGTCAAACCAATACGATTACGATACCTCTGACAAAAAATAAAATAACAAAACCTATCATTGATACACTCCGACTTCAACAACAGGGTGGAGATATCTAAGTTCTGGTGTCATGTTAAGTCTGAATCCATCATAGTCAATTTACAACAAACTGAGTGACTATTACTCTTAAGTTTCACATCATCTTCTGTCCATTTTTATCAAATAATGTGTTTACGGGAACTTGAAATCACAAGATGCCTTGAGATAGGGACAACTATATTGTCAGAATAAGGAATTTACCTTTTTTCTTTTTTTTATTGCTGAAAACAAACCCAGGACAATTAGGTTAATAGGGTACTGTCAAAGAATGACAAAGAGATATAAACAGAGAGGAGAAAGGGAATTCCCATTTATACTACAGACAATTATTTATAGCCAGCTATTATAGAGCATTTCATTTTTTTTGTTGTTAATTCTAAGGTTTATAGACCGTCCGCCAACTAAAACGCCAGGAGAACCCTGGCGCTATGGGCACAATAGAGTCTGGTCTGTTCTAGATGAGTGTGTTGGTTGATCTGGTGCTGCTGTGTTGCTGTGTCGTCGTTTCTCTTGTAGGTGTGTAGTGTTGTGTCGCTGCTGCTCTGTGTAGTTGTCGCTGTGGCGGTGAAGTGGTGGTCTGGTGGTCGAGGTGGCCTGCATCCGCTACGGTGGTGAAGCTACATCCGCTAGTGTGTTGTCCTACAGCCGCTAGTGGTCGGGGGGGTCCTTGTGTTTGGAGCCACACCCGTCACATATGGCCCCTGCGCTGCAAACATCATCTGGATAGCTGTGTTGATGATACCCCCTCTTCAGCTGGTTGACTACGGTCGAATGTAGGCCTCGGCGTCGATCCCTAACTATTACTGACTAGTTACTGCTACGTTGATACATCTACTCTGTGTTGGTGGATCTCGGCTCCGGCCCGCGGACTTCTGTCTTCCAGCTTCCAAGCGAGTCCACTGCTATCTGATCAGATGATGGCTGCCTTGACGGGGGCGCAGGGGACTTCTTCACTATCAGTCAAGTGACACTCAGGCTCCTGAACCGAGACAAACCAGTTCAGAAGTGCTAGTGTGTTAGTCACTATACGCGAATATAGTGATTTACCCCACTAGTAATGTTGTACAGGGCTGGCAATGCGTACCCCCATACAAACACCATGAGTGTCACCAGTGCCCTCTCCGCGACGTGCACGCTGTGAAGAGCAGATGACAGAACTGATAGAGCATTTCATCATCAGTTATATATGATACAATTTGCATATATATTACACAGTCAGCCTTGAGTCAGGTCATGGTAGAGAACCTAAGTGAAAACGAAACCAGATTTGCCTGGTCATTGACCCTGGCATCACCGAGGGTAATTAAGTTATATGTTAATTATCACATTTCTTGGCAACCAATCAAAAAGGTACTAATTATTCATAGCGAGATTATCAAGCCATTGTTCCCCTTCTCACTCACTCCTCTTTCCCACGATAATGAGACATCGGCGCAACACTGCCAAAACCTTAACCACCCATCAAGACAGTTTACGCTTTTTCTGCTCTAAGTTATGTCTCCTAACATCTTATTGAGTAAGTCATGTTTTACAAGATAGGTATATTTATCTGGGTGTTATTATTATATCTGCTTTGTATGCATAATTGATAAGTAAATAATAAACATTCAGTAATGATACCCAGGTGAGAAAGATTGGCAAATGTACTGAACAGGATCAATGGCAAATTTTCTTTTCAATGCCAAAACTTCTTGAACCAGTATATCACAGGACTAAAGTGCTTAGCAGGTTCTACCATTGTGTAACAAAGATATTATGCACCTGACCAAACAGCTGTACACATTTTGGAAGATCTTTAAACTTTATTGTGCACCCCATTTTTTCTGTAGTTCAAATCAGAAAAGCAAATTTTAAAAACATAACAAGAGGTCAATGACCTTGAAGCTCTACTGGCATGTTCTGACAGCTAGATCAGCATTCCTGTGAAGTTTCATGAAAATCTGTCAAGTAGTTTCAGAGCAGTCGTTACAAGTTTTTATATTTAACTCTATGTAAACAAAGATGGCCACTGGCAACCATGTTTAATGTTGAATCAAAATGATTTTCGACAAGGACCAACATCATGTCCTGCTTATCATTTTAGAAAAGGCTCATATCAGTATCACTTATAGTTTTCAAGAAGTCGTCGCTACAAACTTGTTTTTTAAAAATCTATTTTTAGCCGTGGTGGCCATCTTGAATTTCAGGCCGACCTGATATTTTGCTAGGATCTATAAGACATCAAGAGCAACATTCCTGTGAAGTTTCATAAAAATATGTCAAGTACTTTCAGAGGAGCAGTCGATACAAGTTTTTACTATATAACTCTATGTAAACAAAGTAGGCCGCTGGAAGCCATGTTTGAGGTCAACATAATGTCATGCTGATCATTTTAGAAAAAGTCCCATATCACTTCTAGTTTTAGCTTTGGCGATCATCTTGGATTTCACACCAACATGAATTTTTGCCTGGATAAACTAGACTTCATGGGCAACATTTCTGTGAAGTTTCATGAAAATCCATCCAGTAGTTTCAGAGGAGTAGTCACTACAAAAAAAAGTTTACGGACGAACTGGCGGACGGACGACGGACACCGCACCTCAGCATAAGCTCTGCTCACCTTTGATCAGTAGAGCTAAACATACTGAAACACAAATTCTCTGAATTACGAAAAAAATGCTGAAAGTTCTGAATTTCCACGTCTCAGAAATTGCGACTAGTTTGAGAGCTTGTTTGCCAGAAAGGTGGTATGTACAGTAGCATTTAATAGCGGTATTATCAGTGGAAGCGATAACACGGGTGTTAAGCAGGGGCAAGTGGTGTTTCGGTCTTGTGTTTTAGAACATTTTAACATGGGAAACAGAGGCCGCTTCTACTATACACTTGTTCTGTATCAGATTTACCAGTTAGGTATGTCAGTGGAGTGTCAACTTTGATCCCAATATGTTATAAAAGTCACATTAAAAAGTTTGTCTGACCTTTTTTTGATCTTTTCATCTTGACAATTTGTTATTGCAAAGTCAAGATACCAATCAAATTAAGGGGTGAAACAAAGGTTATCAAGTTTTTTATTGTTTCACAAGCATCTTTATTGCTTTTCATGTTCATTATAAGTCTAAAGAACAGCAGATTATTGCTTTATAGTCTGATGTTCTGAAAAACTTTAGAAATATTGTTTCGTTTCTTAGGCCGACCCTAAAACTTTTTATGATTTTTTTTTTTAAAAATAAATAAATAAATAAATGAATTTGTTATGAACAATGATTTATCACAATATATCGAGGTAAACTGACATCACAGAAAAACTTTCAGTTGTATCATCAACTTGTATGGGGTTTATGAGATAAACACATGTAGAATCTCACAATATCTTGCTCCAAAAAAAAAAAAAAAAAATGCCTACCGACCTACCCTTTTTTTTTAGAGCATGCAATAGGAAACACACCTATTTTTTTTTTTGCCTTATGTTTATGGTTCAAGAGGATTAGAGATTTAAATCAAGTTTCGTTGAACTGGAAGTAAATGGAGTTTGTTTTTTTCCAAATACAAAGTTATGTTAATATGTAGAATATGTATATAATCAAGGTTAAACATCCTTTGAAATTGAGCATATTAATCATATGCCTGGTAAGATGTGGTAATCCTACCGCCTAATTTACGAGCTGGCTCCATCATCATCATCTCTCCATAGTTCATGCAGCTTCTCTCATCTATTCATGTTTATTTACGCCTTATATTAAACATCATAATCTTGAGATAAAAGGAAATCCAGGTGTGGTTCCTTTTTGTTGATTACTGGTTTATTAACAGGAAAATATTTAATAAACTGGCTAATATTCTTGCATCTCGTCCATCTGCCAGTATGTTTGTATGTATGTATGAAGTTAAGGTTAGCAGGGCTTTCCCCAGCCATTTATGGCGTGGCGGTGCCGCGGTGCCTTCAACTCAGAAAGTGACTTACCGCCACGCCTTAATGTAGCCGCGATGCTTTAAATCCGTTGCGGCGATCCCTTAATCCTATCAGTATACAATTTTCCCTTAGGCCATACAGAACAGCTGATTACCTGGCTTTGTGTAAACTGCCTGAAGCTATGACGCGTGTTGCCAAATCTCTTCTTTTCAACTGGCATTTAAAAAAAAAATTGATGAGGGAAGGGGGTACCACCCCCTTTCCCACACCCATCCCCCTTTGTACGCAAAAAATGCCACCACTCCTTAAAAAAATCCTGGGGAAAGCCCTGGTTAGCGCATATCACATGTAGTCTACTTGTAGCAGTGACCACCGACCAGTCACATTATACCGACACCAGGCTGACCACACCTAGCAATACCCTTTATATGCTAAACCCGGCTATGGATCAAACCTACGACCTCCCGCATTTGAGATGAATGCCCACTACGCCACCACTGGGGTTTGTCAATCTGACAGCGCAAAATAAGTATACTTGACCAACAAAACAACAAGTGTATGATAAACTTCATGATGCTGAAGTGGTAATTAAATAGAGAATATTATGTCAGTGCCTTTTACTATAAAGTTTATTAGGCGAGGCTTAGAAAACGAAGAATTCTTCGTTTTCGTGCCGAGCCTAATAAACTTGATAGTTAAAGGCACTGACATAATATTCTATTTATCATGTAGATTATCCATATTTTCTGTATGAATTACTATTATTACCTATTTCTCAGAATGGTACGCTTATCGAGGACGTCGCCATGTTGTTGTTTTTTGTTTGTTTTATGACGTCAGGCAACGTTACGTGCATGACGTCAGATAACGTTACGTACAATAAACGCCGAGGGATTCCGCATTGATTTGCTCTATTGGTCAGTGCCTAATTAAAGCAAAATTTAATAGGTCACCCCTTTATTAGGCAGAAAAGTGCGAATCTGCATGATAAATACAATTTGATGTTGTGCGAGGAAGAATGAGAAAAAATGAGCAACAACACAACAGAACGTGATAAAATGTAGGAGCAGTAAACGGTAAAATGAAGGAACAAGTATTGACAACACCCTACTTGTAATGGGACAACTAAATCTCTTTTCACTATGTGGAATGTACTTCACTAATCCAGCATTGCTGATTACCATCAACAGGTCGGATCAATCTATCATTTCACACCTACTGTTTACCTATCCACAAATTACAAATTTAATATATAATTTATCTATGCCATGGGTAGGATATGGATTCGGCATACACTGAAACATGGCTTGGCCTAAATAGCCTGTCCTGGCTTGGCCTGACCTGGCCTAAGACTAGTTGGTCCCTTGGGACTAGTTTAGGTCAGACCAAAGGGTCATTGCTTCAACACTGGGGTTAATGTTTGAGTATCCAAGTTTCTAAATGGTCATGTAGTGGCTCACATTAAGGTCAGCACATGTCTCAATATTGGGACAGTGTGTACTGAGTATGTTAGGAATTGTACATCTTGTGGGAGTCATTCAGAAATATTAATTTGATAGTGATCATGTTGAAACAACACGTTTTTTGTCTTAAGATGATATAATGCAACCAGTTTATGATATAATGAAAACTTGTTTTTATTAATGTGAAATAGCAATCACATGTATTAATGGAAACAAATATAACTTCTAAACAAGTAACTTTAATTTAATGCAACAAGCACATATAGTATTTAAACAATATAATTTTTTTATTGTTGGCATAATTACACTAAATAACAAAATCTCCATTAAAACAACATACAAATATAATACAATTTAACTTAATACAATTGAATGTGTTCAGATTATATTTATAGCTTATCCCACTACCCACCCTACCATCCAGCAACTCACCCACATTTCCACCCTACCAAAATGAAACCATTCGACCATCTATCCATCAGCCCGCCGCTACCCATTCAATTTCATTTAACCATCCATCAACCAACTCACCCTTCCAAAAACATGTGCCAATATATCATTCCATAACTTATGTTTTGAATCATAATCATCAAATTAATCCATTGTTATAAAATAATTTATCCTGTCACTAATTTATCAATCACGCAATCATTTAATCATTTTCAAACATTAATTCACTTTACTTTTCATATTAATATGAATATATCCTAACTATTTTATTTTTTTCCCATTTGCACACTATTACATGTTTCTTCCCTCTACATGTTTTCATTAATACCATTGACACCTCATAATCAATTCTACTTCAATGCAATCAATTATAGTTATTTAAGATTCGGCATATTCCCCTCATTGGGAAGAAACTGACTGAGGACATGACCTGCAACAATAACAATTAAGGTAAACAATTTTAATATCAGGCCAGGCTAATGAGGCCAGGCTAGTTAGGCCAGGCCATGTTTCAGTGCATGCCGGTAATAGGCCTATGGATTCAGCCTTCAGACAGACTTGATCACTTCATCTACATTAATGGCACCTGTCAAGCTGTTGACACTCTGGAGCTGTCTGGGATCTCGTTATAGTTTTAAAGGGATTCTACAGTAATACCTTTTAGCCAAGATAAGTTATGGGACATTTAATGGTGCTGTCAGAGACAGATGACATATTCCATATAACAGTGCACCATTAGCTCCCATCAATGTGTGAAATTTTAAAATGAAATTGTAGTAAAACTGGCAATGGAATTGATTAAAAAAGCTAAAGAAAAAAATATCAAGGAAAATGCAATAAAACCGATATTTTTGAATTTTTAAAATTGCTGTTGCTAATGTCATATTTTGACAGAAAATTAGATGGAATTTGATGATGACATTAGCAAACAACAAAAGTTCTGTCATTGTAATATTTGCAATAAAATCTACCCATTTTCATTTACAGTTACCCACAGTTACCCAGACTGTATAGGTTTTGGATAGAAAAGCTTGTCAAAGTTCATCTTTAGAGTGTTTACAAAGAAATAGTATGGAATGTAGCTAATGTCTGATCTTTGACAGAAAGTTTGATGTAATCTGATGACAACATTTAGACTAAGCAACACAAGTTCTGTAAATAACTGATACCATTGTTATACTTGTAAACTCTTCCTATTTTCATTTACAGAAACATAGACTGAATAAGTTTTGGATGGAAAAGCTTTTCAAAAGTCCATTTGAGAGTGTTTACAAAGAAATATTAATGTTGCTAATGTCACATAAGTTTAACAGAATGTAGCTAATGACACATATATGTTGCTCATTTCATCTTATTTGACAGAACATGTTCAACGTTTATTTTTGTGAAATATTGTTGAATATTCACTCACTCTGTATAACTAAAACACTGTGAATCAGGTTCAAACAAAATCCCTGTAAATTGGAAATGCATGTTTTTATCGAGGAAGGTTATTTTTTCAGTAGCAGGTTGTTGCTTAAATGTCATCTTGTGAATTTGACAGACATGACATTAGCAACATTGTTTTTTGTAAAATAATATGACAATTGTGTTGGACTATATAATATAAAATTATCTGTCTATAGTTCCCATTATTGATAAATTAGATGATTTTCTGTCATTTTTAGCTCATAAGGGCCAATCAGGAATTATTTACATGAACGTTTGCTAATGTCAGCAAGTTTGATAGAAAACTGAAGCAATCCACAGAATCTGCTTAACTGTTGTAAAATAATATACAATTATGGACTTTTCAGCTGTTATACATGACGTGATATGCACCAAAAAAATCATTATTGACCGAGGCGATAGCCGAGGTCAATAATGATTTTTTGGTACATATCAACATCATGTATAACAGCTGAAAAGTCCATAACTGTTTTATTATATAACCCTCAATTTACAATTATATAAAACAGGTCAATATCAAAAAAACAATTATATAAAACAGGTCAATATCAAAAAAACAGGTCAATATCAAAAAAACAGGTCAATATCGCTAGATATTTTTTCTAAAAAATTACTTTTTAGCCAATGAAAACGCGTCTATTTATAGGTTATATAATAATTTATAATTATTTATGTTCTTATCAGATCTAATGACATTTGCAATAAAAACATCTCGGACTTCAATTTATCTGCCTTATAAAATCGTCATGTTAACCAGGAGTTAATTCATCCCATCAAATTTCTAAACTTTTGCAAACCTTTTTTCCTTTTATTCGATCTTTAAACTTTTGTAGATTTCTCTTTTTCACCGATTTTGCTGATACTTGATAGAGTAAACAATAAAAGGGGAACATACATGATAGACAAATATATACATTCAATGAGAAATATTGATAAAAGAAGATTTGACAGAATGGTGCACTCTTATATGGTATATGTCAGATGAAGACTGACTAAGACCCAACACTGGTAGCTCTATTCCGGTATTGAGTTGCAGAGGTCTTAAGGAGTTGCTCAATGCGACAATTGATCAGAAACAATCAAAGTTGACATAATTCCCTGTACAGTCAACCAGTAATCCCAGCATGTCAGGAAAAAGGTCATAGGTCAGAAAAGTTTCATGTCAATAGTTTGATAAATGCCTATAAACATCAACTGTTCTGACTGACCTTCTCAACTTTTTAGTGATTTGGATAATTTGTATGTGGTAGTGCACTTATTGAGGAGCACTGTAACTTTTTAAAAGCATAAAATGAAAGAATTATAAAACAGGAAAGAACATATAATAATAACATGGTAACCTATACCGGTATACATCGGTCATTACATTAAGCATCTTGATTTACTTATGTGGGCCTGACCAGCACTGCCAGGTTGGCAATATCATATACAAAGTAAACATATCATTACTTAGCAGCTGGACCTGATATAGACACCTTCTAGGTGCTCAAGTACTTAACTGACTCATGGAGAGGTTTAATTCTCAGATCATTTAAATGACTTCTTTTTCCTTTCGTCAACATGTTAAGTATGTTATATACACACTTCATGCCTATTTAGAGGCTTTTCGACCCAAGTGCCCAATATTATCACACTAAACTTTAAAGCTAACAATCTTTGAATAATACTTTAATTGCCACTTGACCTTCTATAGCCCAATAAATGACCTGGAAATGTGGTTTAATTACACACTTATCACTGTAGAGGCATGAGGGTGATCTCTATAACTGACATCCTACTAAGCATGTTAATTATGGAGAATTGAATTGAATTGTATTTCATAGTTGCACCAACAGCTAAGGTCATATGGCGACTTTTCAACTTCCATTCATGGAGGAAGACCACAGGTGCTCCTCCTACAAATTTTTGTGCACGGCAGGCATCTGGGTAGAAGCACCGACATTCTGCAAGCCAGCTGGATAGCATCCTCACATAAAGATGCCTGGCCCCACAAGGGGCAAGTGATTTCAAATCAGACTCTAACCACTCGGCCACGGATGCCCCTCCTTAATGGAGAAGAGGTGAGAAGCTAGTGTCCAGTATAAGTTTATACTGTATAAGTATTACTGTCAAAATATGCATTTAATCACCCATGTCCCCAGGCATTAATTGAAGCAACTTATCTGTACATGTTTAGCCATTGTTGACATTTGTTTGCTACATACACACTACCTGTACTATAAATATACCATTTGGCCCTGCAAGCTACCTGTTTTATGCATAAGCACAGTGTAAAAGGGAAACAACGTATAGTACATTAGTTTACATGAATTTCTGTAATATCGTAATGAAACTATCTATTTGGTATAGTTTACAAAGTATTGCTGGATTATGTATTTTCTAAAGTTAAAGACTTCCGAATTATTTTGTCAACTATTTAGTTTTATGTTATAAAGCACAATTTGCCTTTGATGGGAGGTAAACAAAATAGGAATATTAATATACTGTAGCGCTGTGCATTTACTTAAGAAAGTATAATGGTTACATGAGTTTAAGAAAATACCACATACGTTTATTTTATTAATCTCTGTTTTTTTAAGCACACTCTTATATTTCATATCTTTCCTTGAGAGATTGTCTTGCCTAGTAATGGTTGCACAAATGATAGGTTTCTGTGATAAAACTCTGCATTTTTTGATTTGTTCAAAGCATTTAAAATAAATCCTTGCTTGTGTTTTAATATTGAAACCATCTAAAGGCAATTCCAAATAACCTTGGTCTGCAAAATCGTTTTAAATGCATTTTATTTTGAATGTAAATTCCTTTTGAAAAACATACCACCAACATAGACATACATTAAACAGGAAATTCTCAGCTGTTTTTTTTATATCAATATTCTTGGTCTGTATCATGTTAAAATATGCTTCATTTGTATAAAATGAGATTAAAAATAGACCAAAAAGCAACGTTGAACCATAAAACGTTGCCAAAAATCCAAGATGTGTTTATTATATGCACAAGAAAACATCCTGCACCTACTGAAGGGTTTGCGCTGTTCAAATATTATTATGATAAAAGTTATTCTCAGACAAGGTTCTCAAACATTTGAAAATAAATAAATTATAAACGCACGATGTATGCATATGTCAAATGTAAGTAAATGTCATAAATTGAAAATATGTGTTCTGATCCACAGGGAGACATGACTATATATGCCGCATTGAAAAGCTTGTAAACTGTAACTGGCGCATGTATCAAACAAACCTTATAATTTACAAATGTACAATCTCCCTAAAACATAAGGCCTTTTTTTTATTATTAATTTTTGGCCCTGGATTACTGAACCTCCTACCCTAAAATTTGGCAAAAATGAAAACAACAAAAAAGGTTGTGATATCAAAACATTATTGCACTCGACGTAAACTTATACCACCCGTATTCTGAACCTATATTACTTCAACAATTATATATCATAGATCTTTTGTAATGAAAAATAGTTTTATTGTTTTATCTACCCTACATTTTTGCTGAAAAAATCGGTCAATAAACAAATAATGGCTAGGGCTTAGGTTGGAGACATGTACAAAGATTAAATCTTACAACTTCCACACTCGCAGCCCACACTAGATGCACAGATTTGCTGTGTGATGGGGTACTCCGACACCAAGAAATAAAAGAACCTATGACAAACGTTTGACAGTGCAATCGCTGTCCATGTACCCGAGATGAAATCAATTGTAATAGTCAACTCCTATTACAGCTGAAGAAACAAATGTATGTATTGTCGACTATTGTGTTACAACTATATTACATTTCTCTTAACTGAAATGTTAGTGTAGATTTTTAAATCACACTTCTTTGTGGTAATTGACGAGTGATTTTATCAAGATGTTGTAAAGACATGGTATCTGTCACGCATAGTAGATTTTAATTATTTGACACCAAAATGTTTACACAAGTAATCTTAAAATGTATTGGAGGTTGAATCATGGTACATATAATGTAGGGTTAACTGTATCGACATTTTGCAGCTGTATATCAGTCATTTAATGACGCGTACATCTTGCTTAATAGTGACGAGTTAGCGGAGCCGTTAAACACGATTTGCAACTATTAAACGACTAATATACTGTCGCAAAAGTCATATTTCAATTCTGGTCAACTTGTTCTTGTTTCTAACGCATTTTAGTGTTTTTGACAGTTTTTCTCACAAACACTTTCAAATATAACTAAATAATGTCACTTTTATACGGTTTAACGTCACATGACTGGATTTGCGACTGGTTATACACTATTTAACAGGCGCACATCTTTGAACGTCAACCAGTCGGACTCCAGGATATTTGTCAAGTGCTGTAGAAAGTGTTCTTAGTATAAAGAACAGCTGATATAAGCTGAGCTACACCAAGAAAAGAGAATAAAATATCTATTTATTTTTTGTAAATATCAGTGAATATTAGTCCAACTTCTATAGTGTAGTATTCAAATGCAAGGGCACCCCATCTTGCCACGGGTGGGAAAATTATTCAGTGTATGATGCACTTCATAGGAAGGAAACTAACTATTGAAAGATTGCCACAACTTTCTATAAATGACATCCTACTAGGCATATGCTTCTTATTGATTTGATTAAAGGTATCCTGTGTTTCATCTGCATGCTCCATATATCCTTTTATTATATTATACAGCATGTGGGAACAAGGTACAGCTTGCAGCTGTAATTTCCACAAGCAAAACATAAGGAAGATGATATTTTTTCTTCTAGACTTGTTAACATATTTGTAGAATTAGTGCTCTTGACCATTATTTAACCCACAAAAATGTTTTCCGTTACCAGATAAATTGTATATATACATGTTTACATATATATATGGATATAACAATGGTGACACCGCCACTCCTCGTTGGCATCCAGAATACTCTATAAATAAGACCCACATCTGTCGCACCAATATATTCGTAATTGGTCGAGCATCCAGAGTATGAAAAGGGGTGCGAATTCAACAAGGCAAACTTATATCAAGATCAAACTTAACCAAGGTCAAACTTACACATTAAGGTCAAACTTACATCAAGGTCAAACTTACACCTAAAGGTCAAACGTACATGCTTTATCAAGGTCAATGAGAGATATGTCTATCTATTAAATAAACTCGTCTAAAGCCAGTATGAATCAGAGGAGGATTCTCACTACTTAATAGATCAGTGTTTGAAATGAATCAACTTGGAAAGGTTAAACAAGGTCATTCAAAGATTCAAAGGTCAAGGTCAGTTAAGATAACTATTCTTCTCTGACACGGGATGAACAGCATCAATCAGCATCAATTCTAATGTAATGAAGTAACTGTTTTGGACGTGTATGGTGTCTTGGTCTTACACTCAGGTGTCAATGTAACTTGAGTGCTACCAGTAGTGTAAGGACAAAGTGAGTCATGAGACCACAGGACTGACCACTGGATGTGGTGACCATCGGAATAGACATCCTGTAAACATGTTAGTAATATATCTTTGGCTGGGATCCGATTGGTCATTGTACTGTTTGCAGTGGTTTCCTGGCTTATACCGGAGAGCTCGATGAAGTGTTCACCTTGGAAATATTGTAATGTTTGTATCTTTGGTGTACTATTTTAGCTCAGCGTTTCTGGAATAGTTCATATGACCTCATTCAGAGGTCAAGGTCATATACATGTGATCTTAAGCTCATTTAGAGGTCAAAGTCATATAAACTTGAACTTACCTATCACAGCATGTACTCTGACAGTGAGTTGTGTTCGCAGAATAAGAGCGTTTTTTCTTCTGAAACAAAAATTAAACAAGAACAATTAAGTATTTTAGAGCAAAGAAAGTAAAACTCAAATAAATATTGAGTGTGACATATGTATAATGTACTGGTAATGCATCACTGCTATGACTGATCACAGAAGGGTATGAAAATGAATACTGAGATGATAAATGATGATGAATTAGTATAAATATATAGGTATTCCAAACGTAAACAGTTTAATAAACTTGTCTACTTAATTGTTAAGATATATATTACAGGTTTGCACTTCAAAAACTGTCATTCAGGCTAAACAAATCCAAATAAATAATGAAAAAAAAATATATATACATAATATTTATTTTTTTATTTCACTGCAAAAAGGTTTTATTGTAGTCTATACATTCATTTAGTCACTGATTAGTGCATGCACTTTCTTGCACATTTGTATTGCAAGCATGAAGCGTTTTAATGTTGTTGTTGTTTTTTGACATGCATTTGTATAATTCCGAGACTGTATTTAAATAAACATTTTTACTAACAAAGATATTAATAAGGATCATACAATGAACGATAGAAGTGAACGGTATTATTGTTTACTGGTTGTACAAGAGCCCAAAGAATGTTTATAAAGTTTAATCTCACAAGCTTTATCATAGTCGCATTCTGTCTTACTCACATTTTTTCTGTTTTAATGTCACTTTAGGCTTATGTTGCTTAAATCGTCAAAGAATTAGCACATATAATGAATGTAATGCACGAACACTTCAACCTGACATTCATCATTCATACTTAAAATGTCCATTTGAAATGTCAATATTCTGAAATTGAACAACCCAGGGCTTTCTTTGATGGAAGGTAGGCGGGTGATTTACCCTTCTACTTTGGTTAGCTGACTGGCTTCAATGCAACAACAAATGGAAGAACTATAAATAATTCACCCGCCTACTTTTAAAGGGACATACAGCAATCTTGACTTTTTTTTTAAAACGGCAATCTTGATTATTTTAAAACTTGCGGCAACCCGTTAGTTTTTCTACATAACTTGCTTTCGTCAATCATTAATATTAATTACAAGAATAGTATACCCTACAGCAAATTGTTTTTGCTTATTACTAACTGTTGGTTGTATCGCACCAATAATATACTTAAAGGGACACACGGCAATCTTTATTTTTTAAAAACTCACGACGTCACGTTAGTTTTTCTGCATAACTTGCATTTGTTCAATCATTAATAATAATTACAAGAATAGTATATTATTATTTTTTGATATTATTGCACCTATAATATATTAAAACTTATAATGTAATAAGACAAATAGTGAATACTTAAAATTTGATTTATTTAAATGTAACCAGGGTAAAAGTAACAAGAGGTCAATGAACTTGAAGCTCTACTGTTTGATTTTGATTTCAGGAAGTACTCGCTACAAACTTGTTTTTTAGCCGTGGTGGCCATCTTGAATTTCCGGCCGACCTGAAATTTTGCTAGGATCAATTAGAAATCAAGAGCAACATTCCTGTGAAGTTTCATGAAAATCCGTCAAGTAGTTTCAGAGGAGTAGTCGCTACAAGTTTTCATTATATAACTCTATGTAAACAAAGATGGCCGCTGGCAGCCATGTTTAACGCCGAATCAAAACGATTTTCGACAAGGACCAACATCATGTCATGCTGATCATTTTAGAAAAAGTCCCATATCAATATCACTTAGAGTTTTCAAGAAGTAGTCGCTACAAACTTGTTTTTTAAAAACCTATTTTTAGATTTGGTGGCCATTTTGGATTTCACATCAACATGAATTTTTGCTAGGATCAACTAGACTTCATGGGCAACATTTCTGTAAAGTTTCATGAAAATCCATTTAGTAGTTTCAGAGGAGTAGTCGCTACAAAAAAAAGTTTACGGACAGACAGACGGACGGACGGACGGACGCCGCACCACGGCATAAGCTCTGCTGATCTCTGATCAGTCGAGCTAAAAATGATACTGGATATATAAATCGAGACACCCATTTCAAATACTTCAAGATTGCCGCGTGTCCCTTTAAACATGGAAGAATAATGAAGAAAAAATTAAAACTCAACATTTTACTTAATGACATACAAGCAGGTTTCCAGTATAAAATGATACTGAATTCTTAAACTGAGATGCTAATTTTCACGACTGATAACTTCAAGATTGCCGTGTGTCCCCTTAAAAGATTCCATGTACGTGACCACGTATCTCAATAACAAAGGGAAAGCATGGCAACCTATTACTAACTTCTGTTTGGTTGGTCGATCACTTATAATGTACCTGGTCACTTATACGGAATAAGTATATTAACGAAAGAATAAGTAATGTTTCTGGCACGTCTCCTCAAATTATGTCAACATTATGTTCTTTACATCAAAAGGCCATTTTTCTGAATCATTTGCTAAAGAATGTGTGCAAATACTCGTACAAGTGTATGGTTTATATACTTGTGTACCCAGTTCATGTTTGGCTTAAATGCCCTCAGCAAACTCAGACACATTTAATCAAGTATAATAAATCAACATTTAATCAAGTATAATAAATCATAAGGAAAATACACCTGATGAAATTAGATCCATTAAAGTCAATTGACCAATCTATTAATAAACTGTAAAAAAACATGTTTTTGAAAAGCTTCTATTTTAGAGAAAAATGTGATACAGTAATGTTTATGAGTGTGCTCTAGTTTCTATAAAAGATCAGGCTTCGGCTTATCTATTTTGAGGGCCTCATGGTAGATCGACTTGTTTCAAATGAGTTCTCTTGTTAAATTAAGTCTTTATTATTATTATTATTATTATTAATCTAAATCCACAAAACATGTTTTGTCCAGTAATACCCGAGCTAAATTTGTTGAAGCCGCTTGGTTTCCCTACCTCCATCTCACATGTTCTTTCCCCTGTAAATAGTTGTCTATTTTATGACTGCATCAATCACCTAAGCATTATTTATAAAGCTGCAGGTATAGAGATTTTCCAGACATTTATTTTTTAATTCTAAGATCCTTTTTTTGTGGTTTACTATCCGGTTAAATTTTATCCATTCTTGATCCCAGATATAGAAACAGCAGGGACCTCCCTTCTCAAAATAGAAGTTTCCACTAAACCTTATCATTTTATTATCAAGAGCTCTGAAATGTGCCAACACAGATAGTATCTAACCTGAAGATCTAATTTTGTTGGAACTGAGTTCTTACATTACAATCTGTTCAAATATATATGTTTTGAGAGCATCCTAGTTCTTATTCCATTACTAGTTTCACTGCCAATATTATAGTTTGTCAATTTTTTGTCTAATAATCTAACAACAAAGCTAAGGATAGGACCGCACAACTCTGTCATTATTTGAACATCGAGTTCTGGTCAGCATGCTGCCTTAGTGAACCTAGGAGTGGTTAAGTTGATCCTCGCCCCAACCCTGACTATACATAATTGCAAATTGCTGAATTGCAATATTCACAGAGGGACCATCTTTCTTCACTAATAGAATGCATTAAAGATAAGACCGCATTGTGGATCAATTTTCTGAATTGCATATTCACAGAGGGACTATCTAGGTAAGTAAAGCATATAATGCAAAAAACAACAGTTTTACCAAAACATTCTAAAAAGATGAGACCATGATCTTGGGTTTGATCAGTTTTAAGGCCTGAAAGTCAAGAGAAATATGATGCTTGGCCAAGTTGGGATTTACATATTCTACAAAGATAACACCATGATCTTGGGTTTAATTATCTTAAACATATGGAAGTTGGAGAAATATGACTCTTGGGTATTACAGATTTTAATCATCTGCTGCCAAGATCATTAATTCATATTCCCAGTGAAAATGATATAACAGGAGAGATACTCATATATGTGTGAGTTAAGAACAGGAAGTACAGTTGATAACAGTTATTTCAGAAGCTTATGTATTTTGCATGTCAGGAACAAATTACCTACAGACTCTGTGGCTACATTATGTAAGCTGAGAGATTTTTTATTTGAGAACTAAAGAGTAATTCAAATTTATATCTTTGTCTGTTATGAAATTGATTGAAGAACATTACAGTATGATATTAAGGTGACTTTTTACTTAGGACGGTGACTACATCTTCAGCAATTTCATACGGGTGGTGATCCAATTATAGCCTATACAGGGCTGCTTCTGAAGTAGACAACACCCAATGACCCAACTTTAGCCTGCATTTGACTGCTACTGAAGCAGACCACAACCAGTGACCCAACTTTAGCCTGAATTTGACTGCTACTGAAGCAGACCACACCCAGTGACCCAACTTTAGCCAGAATTTGACTGCTACTGAAGCAGACCACACCCAGTGACCCAACTTTAGCCTGAATTTGACTGCTACTGAAGTCCCTTAGACCACATCCAGTGACTCAACTTTAGCCTGAATTCGACTGCTACTGAATAGACCACATCCAGTGACTCAACTTTAGCCTGAATTCGACTGCTACTGAATAGACCACATCCAGTGACTCAACTTTACCCTGAATTTGACTGCTACTGAATAGACCACATCCAGTGACTCAACTTTAGCCTGAATTGGACTGCTACTGAAGCAGACCACACCCAGTGACCCAACTTTAGCCTGCATTTGACTGCTACTGAAGCAGACCACACCCAGTGACCCAACTTTAGCCTGAATTTGACTGCTACTGAAGTCCCTTTGACCACATCCAGTGACTCAACTTTAGCCTGAATCTAACTGCTACTGAATAGACCACATCCAGTGACTCAACTTTAGCCTGAATTTGATTGCTACTGAATAGACCATATCCAGTGACTCAACTTTAGCCTGAATTAGACTGCTACTGAATAGACCACACCCAGTGACCCAACTTTAGCCTGCATTTGACTGCTACTGAAGTTAACCACACCCAGTGACCCAACTTTAGGATGAATTTCACTGCCACTGAAGTAGACCACACCCAGTGACCTAACTTTAGTCTAAATTGTACTGGTACTGAAGCAGACCACACCCAGTGACCCAACTCTGAACTGGACTGCTACTGAAGCAGACCACACCCAGTGACCCAACTTCAGCCTGAATTTGACTGCTACTGAAGCAGACCACATCCAGTGACCAAACTTTAGCCAGAATTTGACTGCTACTGAAGCAGACCACACCCAGTGACCTAACTTTAGCCTAAATTTGACTGCTACTGAAGCAGACCACACCCAGTGACCAAACTTTAGCCTGAATTTGACTGCTACTGAAGCAGATCACACCCAGTGACCCAATTTTAGCCTGAATTGGACTGCTACTGAAGTAGACTACACCCAGTGACCAAACTTTAGCCTGAATTCGACTGCTACTGAAGCAGACCACACCCAGTGACCCAACTTTAGCCTGAATTTGACTGCTACTGAAGTCCCTTTGACCACATCCAGTGACTCAACTTTAGCCTGAATCTAACTGCTACTGAATAGACCACATCCAGTGACTCAACTTTAGCCTGAATTTGATTGCTACTGAATAGACCATATCCAGTGACTCAACTTTAGCCTGAATTCGACTGCTCCTGAATAGACCACATCCAGTGACTCAACTTTAGCCTGAATTCGACTGCTACTGAAGCAGACCACACCCAGTGACTCAACTTTAGCCTGAATTAGACTGCTACTGAATAGACCACACCCAGTGACCCAACTTTAGCCTGCATTTGACTGCTACTGAAGTTAACCACACCCAGTGACCCAACTTT
Organism: Cyrtodaria siliqua; assembly: GCA_037043455.1. NCBI lineage: Eukaryota > Metazoa > Mollusca > Bivalvia > Adapedonta > Hiatellidae > Cyrtodaria > Cyrtodaria siliqua. The sequence continues at coordinate 23,964 of JAWPHD010007475.1, read as the reverse complement.
AGGATGAATTTCACTGCCACTGAAGTAGACCACACCCAGTGACCTAACTTTAGTCTAAATTGTACTGGTACTGAAGCAGACCACACCCAGTGACCCAACTCTGAACTGGACTGCTACTGAAGCAGACCACACCCAGTGACCCAACTTCAGCCTGAATTTGACTGCTACTGAAGCAGACCACATCCAGTGACCAAACTTTAGCCAGAATTTGACTGCTACTGAAGCAGACCACACCCAGTGACCTAACTTTAGCCTAAATTTGACTGCTACTGAAGCAGACCACACCCAGTGACCAAACTTTAGCCTGAATTTGACTGCTACTGAAGCAGATCACACCCAGTGACCCAATTTTAGCCTGAATTGGACTGCTACTGAAGTAGACTACACCCAGTGACCAAACTTTAGCCTGAATTCGACTGCTACTGAAGCAGATCACACCCAGTGACCCAATTTTAGCCTGAATTGGACTGCTACTGAAGTAGACTACACCCAGTGACCCAACTTTACCCTAAATTGGACTGCTACTGACATAAACCACACCCAGTGACCCAAATTTAGCCTAAATTGGACAGCTACTGAAGCAGACCACACACAGGGACCCAACTAAAGCCTACATTGGATGGCTACTGAAGTAAACCTCAGTCACCGAAACTGCAACTATACCCTGAACTGTATACCAATGAACCTGCAACTATAGCCTACATGTTCCTGGGTCAGTTTCCACACACACTGGCCATATGTTCTATTGTATTTCAGAGTTGTGGGACAACACTACTATTGTTTCATGTGTATTGTCTATTGTACTTCAGTAAGTTAATTAGCTCATCTCTGGTGGATATAAACTTGATATGTATTGTACTGCTACTACAAATGACCCCACATGTTTCTATTTTGGGCTGCTACTGAAGTGGACTCTTGCTTTCAAGGATCAAACCACACTAAGTCAACAACACTTAAAAATTATGAAGTATCTATTTTGGTCAGCATATATTATTATATACCACATACATCAGCACACTTATGATTTATCTATTATATACAGATATGGGGGATTATTGTTTCAGAAGCAGCTGTTTAGATACATAAACTTGGCTGGTGAGGCAGGTAAACACTAAGGCTGCAATATTTATTGCTGTGATGGAAATAACAGAATGTTCAAATGGCAAACATGTTGATGCTGGGCCTGTATGGTAAATTGTGGTCAATATTGTTTACAGTTTACACACTTATTAGCATACACACTTATTTATGTTTAGTCTAAATGACCATGCTGGCTGTAAGTGTTTGTTGGCTGACCATGTATTAAGTGCCGCACTCCTTTATCACCTCGGTAAACCGAAGACAACTACTGGTTTGCAAAAAGATTTAAGGGATTTGGGTCTGACAAATAAGGTTTGCAAGAAGATTTAAGCGACTTGGGTCTGACAAATAAGGTTTGCAAGAAGATTTAAGCAACTTGGGTCTGACAAATAAGGTTTGCAAGAAGATTTATGCGACTTGGGTCTGACAAATAAGGTTTGCAAGAAGATTTAAGCGACTTGGGTCTGACAAATAAGGTTTGCAAGAAGATTTAAGCGACTTGGGTCTGACAAATAAGGTTTGCAAGAAGATTTAAGCGACTTGGGTCTGACAAATAAGGTTTGCAAGAAGATTTAAGCGACTTGGGTCTGACAAATAATGTAAATCCTTTCCTAAATAATAACCCTTAGAATAATTGCATATGCAATCCTGCAAAGTTTCTTCCTTTAAAGTACACTTTTGACACACTCCATGCAAGAATACTTATTTTTTTATTACCACGTACAATACAGGCCTTTATTAGGGTTTCAGTTTGGTACTTAACATCCTTCAATGGGGATAATAATTAAATGGCTGAAACATGGTCAGCCACAGTGTCAGAAACATTTGTTTAGTGACCGAGCGGTACTAGGTATATTATAACAGTAAATTAATGCATGCTATAATAAGTAAGACATAATTACAAGACATACTCATTAATTACAGTCAGGCAAGTTGGATTGCCATCATGCAACATATTAGTAATATATACTGAACCACATTAAAAGCCTTACACTTATATATTGGTAATAAAACAAAATGTATTGAGTCGTATATTATAATTTCATCATAAAATAAACAATCTAACAAGGCATTTATCAATTAAACGGCAATGACTTAAAAAACATGATTCACACACGGATGAACATCGATGTTATGCTTGACTGCACACTAAGTTAAGAGTTTATCTGTTTGTTTGTATGGTGTTTTACGTCATTTTCAACACACGTAAATTATATACATGTATGAAGGTCGATCTATTTTTTGAGTTGTTATTGAAACTGTTTACAGTTGCAAATAGATACAGAAACAGTACCAATGGAAGTGTCATTTTTTTAATAATGTGGTTCAGTATAACTATAAACAACCAACATGAATGGTGATTAGGTGACTATATTCCTCGGCATTACACACATACAACATGAATGACTATGATTATGTTTATGAATCATGATCGTCTAGGGACTCGAGGACATGGATGACAAATCCTGCATTGTACAAACATCTTTTTATTATTCTACTTTTATGAATCTGTTTGTATCTCTACTTTATTATGCACACAGACATGAAGACATTATCCCTCTGGACAACACAGAAAGCCAACTAAAACACAGGTCCTACACAGACGGCGACATTAGTTGTGTACTCAATAATACCTTGGCTTTATACCGGAACTAGAAAATCACATAATATATGCATCTTATTATTGAAACATAAACAAAAGTCCTATCGAATTATAATTTATACTGAATTGTATTTGTGGTGAATGCTTGTTCATTAAAACATATATGGAAAAATATATACATTTTTCTGATTACTGAAACTAAAAGATCTCTATTGGTTTATATACTGATTTATTTTTGTGGTGAATGCGTAATATATAAACAAAATACTGTATACATTTTTCTGATTACTGAAACTAAAAGATCTATTGGTTTATATACTGATTTGTTTTTGTGGTGAATGCGTGTTCATTAAAAAAATCATACAATACATGTATCTTATAATGGAAACTAAAATATTACCTATGATATGGTGAATACTTGTTCACTTCAAAAATATATTTTGAACAATAATTTATATTTTACATTCGCAGTATTTAACTCTACAAGTATGTGGCAATTAGGTTATTCCTCTGGTCATATTCTAGATTGGAGAGTTTCCTTTAATTGTTACACTGTTTATCTGATTAGTCTTTGTGGGTGTTCAGGGTTCTCCCATTGGCAACCAGGTTGGTTAATTTCGGGTTACCAATGGCCACCGATACTACCTCATGTGTAGAGTTGCGAGAAGACTGGTTACTAACGTTTTACCCATCGGCGAACCAATGGCTAACAATGGTAACCGATGGTTACTGAGAGTGCTTTCGGTAAATGCTGAGAGAACCCTGAATGCACCCAATGTTTCAATGTTTGTTGTTCATGTACATTTTAAGTTTTGACCTACACATGTTTAAAACGTCCACCTTAAGGTCTGACTTGGTGTTTTTGCGTGACTTGCACTGTACATGTAGTGTGACTTGTTGTTTTTGCATCATTTGAGCTGTACATGTAGCTTGGTACTGCAAATTATGACCTATCAAGTTGTGTTGTACATACATGTGAACTAGACATTAACATCATGTGGTGTTTTGTAATTTCCTGACTTTTTATTAATCTTCAGTCATTATCAGGCAGACATAATTGCATTACAGGCCAATCTAACATTTGGCTCCTGTTTTAATGTATGCCCATGGAGGTGTACAGATAAGATCTTATTTTTACTTTATACCTATACATTTGATAGCCAAAACCTGCCAATATCAGCAAGTCTAGATCTGAGTTCATGTCAGTATTTTTTCTTATTTGATTGTTACACTAATTTGATGCACAGATAGTGCAGGTCTGATAAGTTCTCCCTGTGGCACTCCACAAGTCAGGACAAAGTCAGCCAGCCAGTTTTGTGACCATTTTATACATTGTTGATAAAGATATATGCCTTCCTGACAAAAAGTAAGAAATAAAAACAATTCTTTTTAAAACCTGAATGCTATTTTTATAATGCGATGGTGATATACGGTCATGATGTGTAGTGTTCAGAGGGTTCCTCTCCTATTTAATCAAATATAACTTGATACTCTCTGTATCATTTGAAATTAAATATATTACACTATATAATTTAAAACCTACATGTAAAAAGTTTAAGTATTAAATCAGTATCAGTATATATCATATGCTAATCCATTTTTATCTGAGAATAAACATAATTGAAGTAAATGAACTGTTAGCACCATTTCTGTTCCCTGGACACCTGACAGCATGTACTAACCTCTATGTAAGTGCTAGCAGTACCCAAAATAATCAATGGCTGCGCAATCTGCAGAAATAATCTTAAAAAGTAGTGTGACATTTTACATTTTGTCAGAAAAAATGTACTCAATTTGAGTTCGATTTTTTTTTTAATTTTAGCGACTTAGTAACCTTTCAAACCCTCGTGCCAAGCTAGAATCACTATATATGCATTTCCTACTGTTTAGTGGCCATCAAACTGTCATTGTTATCATGAGCCACTTAGCAGGATATCCTTGATCATTATAACTTAAAATATTCAATGGCTGCCAAACAGAAATAATCTTAAAAAGTAGTATGACATTTTACATTTTGTCAGAAAAATGTATTCAATTTGAGTCTTCGATTTTTTTATGATTTTTTTAGTGACTACCTTTTAAACCCTTGTGCCAAGATATAATCTATATATATGCATTTCCTACTGTTTGAGTGGCCATTAAACTGTCATTGTTATCATGAGCCACATAGCTGGATATCCTTGATCATATTCTACACTGTCATGTGGTGGGGTTTATGAGTTTATTAAAAGGTAAGTTTATAGTGACAATTAAATTTATAGGACACAGTTAATGATTTGTTTGGGTGGATACGCTTTCTGAGCTCTGGCTATGATTTATATGCTAGTAATTGAACTGAATGTTGTTTAACGGCTCATCAACACAGTATAGGTTATTTAGAGCCACCCCAGACAGAGGGGAAGGATACATAGGAATCCGGGAACCGTGCCCTACTCTTATTATCAAATAGATTCCTATGGTTCGTTAACGTGCTTGGAGGATAGACCGATACAAGGGACCGCCCAGTTTACGTCCCCATCCGCCGGACGAGGTTAAGGGAAAGTGTCTTGCCCAAGAACACACCGACGAAACTCAGTGGCACCACGGAGGATTGAACCCGGTGCCTCCGGTTACAAATCTGCCGCGCTACTGACTGCCACGCCAGCCCTTTATATGATTAGTAGTAGTAAACATTATGAAGGCTTAAACAAAACTACTGTATCTTGTTCTTTGATTTATAAATATACAGTTAAAACAGTTTACACCTAGATAAATTGATATCATAAGTACAGAAGGACTCGGCTATTTTTCGAGACCATTGTCTTCATGCTTGGTAACCATTTTATAAAAGTAATATTTGGAAGTGTGTCATGTGCACAATTATTATGTGTGCGTATAATGACTACCTTTTCCTATCATCTAAAAAAAGTGTGTTATCCAGGTGCCACATTAAGGAATTAAATTCCTTAAATTTTGAACATTATTATAAATAATGTCCAATGTATTATATTAAATTAGACTCAGAGCTACAGATAAGCAGGGTATTTGCTTAAATACCCAATTAAAAATGCAAAAATACCCAATTAAAATAAAAAGCATGGGTACCCATAAAGTAATCGGAAGTTGTGAAATGATAAAACAACCAATGCAAATTGAGCAACTGGGTTGTTGAAGGGACACCCAGTCACCTTGTATAAAGCCTATTGTAAAAGAAGTTGATTTTATTAGAATTTGTGTAACAATATTAGCGGAATGCCACCCCAAAACTTTATTGTTTTATTTTACCCAATTGAAATCATGAAATACCCAATTAAATAAATACCGATGGGCAAATACCCATTTGATAAAAAAGGTTATCTGTAGCTCTGATTAGATTTAGTTTAGTGTTTTACGTCATTTATTTGCACATGTTAGGCCATATATGAGTCGTGGGGTTGCCTCTACCAGCAATGGGGTGGACCACCACATTTTTCGTAGAACCAGTACTGTATACCTCATGCCACTCGTAAGAATCAACACTTTCTCACTTGACAATTCGAGCTCCCAGTGGGATTCTTACGCGCAGGGGTGAACAGCGAGAACGTTTAAGATGCAGTATCTTTACTATCCCGGCCACGGAGGCACCTATATTTATATTAATAAACTAACTGCAAACTGACAGCAGAAATACTTTATGACTTACACTTTGTCGCAAATTGTTAAGTCAAAGGCATGACTTGTTACGCTGAAGAACACCTTGAATTTACAATGGCCATTGTGCACGGCTATTAAAGTTGATTATGCAATATTTAGCGCCACAGTCAAAATTACTGCTCATTTATTAAACATCAAACAAAATTTTATTAAGCCACAAAATCTTGCATTGTCACACTTAGAATATCTCCAAAAGGCAAAATAAATCAAAATTAAAGAACAGCCGAAGTCTCGTTTACAATGACATTACCTGTACAAAGATTTAAATGAGCTCGATGAGCAATATAACTCTATAAAAGCTTAGTCACCCTATCAAAATGAGCCATAATTTGTTTAAAGCCAGCACTTAACATGGTTGTATTTAGACTCTATTATCAATTATGAAGTATGTATCAATTAGCGGTTTAGATAAAATTGGAGACTTATTACCAAACACTGTCTTTATCATCGCAATATCTCTATAACTGCTCCAATTGATAGCTTTATTGTCTTCACAACAACAATTGGTCCTCAATACATGACAGCCTGGTATGCGATTATGTCTTTATTTACTTGTTAACATACATATTTAGTGTCATTTTATCTCTTCATAAACTGGGACAAATCTTCATCTCAATTTTAAATAAAACACTGAAATTTGAACATATTCATAAATTATTTTGCTAAAATATGCAATGTACAAATAATAAATGTGTACTTAAAAAAAAAAGGCCCCGCAATTTTTTTTTGAAGTTATTTATAACCACTCATCAACACATTCAGGCCTGAGAGGCGTAGCTGACATGAAATGCATACATAGGCCGGACAAACTCGGGGAGTCCGGGATAATCTAGGAACCATGCACTCTTACTAGATTCCTATGGTTCCTTAACATGCAGTGACTATGTGGTAGAGCCTCCGCTAGGTCAGACTGAAGACTTTATAAAAAGGGTACTATTAACGCCCTTTGATATTCAGTATATAAGGGGTATAGAGGTGCTAGGGCTGTTAGGCCCGGTGACAGAATAACGTGACTGTATCATGTCTGTCACGGGTCTCCAGCTGTGTATTTCATTCCTGAGTGTGGCAGCAGTATGAAGTTGAGCACCGAGCTCACTGCTACCTTAGACACCATTGTCATGTGACTAAAAGGTTGTTAAAAGTGATGTTAAACCCCGTACTTCCGCTTCCTGCTCTCGGACAAGACTCCAATTGATATGTTTCAATTTGCAAAAGTTTGGATATTGATAATCAACACTGCACCAGTCTGGTGGCGAGCAGGGTCATTTATTGTCATAATAAATAGTTATCTAAAGCCTATATATGTTACATTATAGGCCATGTTTAAAATTAGGATCATTAGATTTCTTTCTTTAATATTGATTGATACCTGAAGTGTGTCTGGATGTATCAGGAAAATATGCCACATAATATTGCATTACTTAAAACACTTGTCTCCTATATGAATTTCCCAATAAATATGCTTGGTTAAATTAAAACATGAAAATGGCTTTCTCTTCCCAACTATTTTATTTAAACAGGTAAAAAGTGATGAACGAATAATGGTAAATATATCTCTTGTAGTTTTAAAGTACAGTGAGACAGTAATCATTAAAAGGGTCGAAAACAAAAAACATTTACATAAGATTTATCTATTCATAAATTATGAATTTACTTTAATATAAGTAAATATAAACATTCATTTCAAACATGCCAATAAATATTCAAATGGTAAGCACTCAAAACCAGTATCCAAGATGTTTAAAACACATTTAAAATTACTTACAAGTACTTTTTTCTTTTTCTTATTTTACAAATAAGTAAAAGTGTTCCCTCTATCAAAGTACATGAACGACCATTAAATCATTTAATGAGGCTGCTCAATTCAATATTTAACCTTTTGTTATTGACCTCTGATATGAAGCATATTTACACTTATAAAAGGCCATTAAAGGCATACATGAAGACCTATAAAAAGTATTTATAAACATGACAGTAGGCTGACTGCTTATTTAAATGGACGTACATACATTTTATTTTACATATATTATTTTAACAGTTAGCTACCAATATTTCTTTGACTGCATTTTTGTATTGTTTCTATTTATTACCAGTAATTCACTGGCCACCATTTTTTTAAAAATATAATAGTGCTTTGAAACTTCTGCGCTCTCACTGGCATTATGCCCTTTTCCTGTTTTTCCTTGTTATTCAGCAATGACATGCTCTTTAGTATGTACAATTATATGTAACGACTTTGTTCTGTTGATATTGAATGTATGCCAAAACAAGGGTAAACCAAAGCTACTGCGTTTTGTAACTATTTTATCTTCAAACACTTCAGCAGGCTTCTAAATTTAAAGAATTTGAATGTGTTTTTTTTAAAACTTTAAACTTATAGCGGATCAAGATTGGTCCTAACAAAAAAATAACATGAAATTCATTCATTAAATCGTAATCTGCACACTATGATAATGTGATGCATGTTTCCAGTAAGACTGAAAGATGATTACCAATTTCATTGAATAAAACTATTTTGTAATAATCATTTTTTTTTTTATCAAATAAAGGCAAAAGTTGTTGTTGTATGATCTTCTATAGAAAGGTACTAGGTGTACAGTTCTTGATGTATAACTCTGACCATCATTAGTGATCACCCAGCAATCTGACAATAATACAGTTTACTGAGGAGTTGAGTGTAGGTAGTGCACCCAGGATTGGTTGCTACCGTAGCTTACCGTATAAGCCTGCATAAACGCTGCCCCCACCGTTTTTTTTCCAAAAGGGTGGATTTATGCCAGGCCATACATATTATGAGGTCTAGTTTCAAGAAAATACACTTGCCAGTAGTGGGACCTGAGATCTATCAATTCCCGCGGTGTTTAAACGGGGTTATACGGTACATACATTACACAATAGTGAAGTACACAAAATTAAATATATCATAATTATATCAATGCCTATTTTGTAAAACCCAGTATGGCAATGTCCCTATCAGTGTTAATAGGAAACTGTCTCGTTCTTAAATATATTATGTTTATATTTTCTTTTCAAAACAAATGCTGGGTGCTATTTTCACACAAGTTGCAATACTACAAGCGGTGGTTTGGCCACTGACGTATAAAGGCGGTACTCCCGTATCAAGGCGGTACTCCCGTATGAAGGCGGTACTCCCGTATGAAGGCGGTACTCCCGTATCAAGGCGGTACTCCCGTATCAAGGCGGTACTCCCGTATCAAGGCGGTACTCCCGTTGTCAATCCTGCTGTGCTTGTTGTGATGCATACTTTGCTTCTAGTTTTCCTCGTCATTCTTGTTTGTTTGCAATTTGAATGCATGATTTTGGACTGTATTAATTCCGCGAATGCAACATTTCATGTTTGACTTTCTATACAAGTACCTAATGGTACTTGTATATATAAACACCAATTTTATACCTTTTCCCCCTCACTGCTACACAATACGAACACTGTTTTCATTATTTTTTATGTTTTAACTTTAAGTACCAGGTGTCAGCGACTTTATGCTAGACACGACCAGGAAGTTATATCAGGGTTTAACTACGTCTTTGTATTATACTGTAGCCAAATCAGTACTTGGAACCATTTCAAATGCCCGTTCTTCACTCCTCTGCAGTAATTAGCGATAGTGCTGAATCACTCCATTGTGATTTGCCTGATAAAAACATACTGGAATTCTGATCCTCCCACTTGTTGATTGTTGTTGATGTGCAAATTAAAGAACAACAGAAGCTTGGTGCTTAGAACTTAGAGAAGTATGTCTTTAATGGCAGTGGTTTATGAGTCACTGTGCAAACTTAACATTTTAATAGTATGACACGTATTTGAGCATGCCACACTAGTGTTAGGTATGCAGGGTTCTCCACAGCGCCTTTAAGCACCGCGCTAGCGCGGTGCTTGAAAATCAAAATCCTTATTTGCGCTGTCCTTGAAATTAGCGCGGTCCTTTAAATCCCAAGCGCGGTGCTTTGATTCACTTGATTCGTGTTGCTTATAGTCCGACACATACACTATAAACAGACCTTCTACACAGGATGTAAGTCACGCGCTATCGGTGTGAAATACTACACGTCAAGGACAAGTGTGTACAGTTGTATAAACCAGTCAAATCAGGCAGAGATACGGTGTTGTCGCGTTGCGTTAGCTGTGATTCACTTGAGTTTATTGTTGATCATTATTATGTCCCGACTAACAAAACTTGATGGGATTAATTAGATAAGATGAAGCGATGTGACATAATTGATTGGATAATGTGATTTAAATACAGGATGAGTGATTATTAAGGAGTTGTTAAAAAAATTATGATGTTTTGATGTTCGTCGGCTCTCTGCGTGGATCGTCTGCAGTTTGTAAGTATTAATTTGTTGCAGATTATTTTAATTACTCGATACTTTCAGAGATTAGTTAATATCTTTAATTAATTAAGTTAATGAAGTGAAACTGGGTTACTTTGCTATAAAATGCTCGATGTTTCTATTAATTTATCATAACAAAATGTCGAAGCAAAGTAGTAAGAGACCCTTAGATGGGGGAATTGGCAAGTTTTTTGTGGTAAGAAATGTTGAGGCTGCACCTACTATCTGTGACTCAGCATCTGAACCAGTCGCCAAAAGAGCCAGGCTGACCGGGTTCAATCCAGACTGGGAGAAAGACTTCAAATGGGTTGAGGAAATGGAAAATGGTTAGTAAATAAATACATGTAATTTAAGGGCAATCAATGTAAAGAATAAATATTAATATTATTTTATTCAAACGCAGATTATTGTAAAGTGTATGGTAGCTGATTATGGTCTAAATTTAATGGATAAAGAGTTTGTTGTATTGGGGTGTATTTATTGCAGATTATATTATGTCATGTTGTAGTTTTAGTTCAATAATATTTATCGTCGAGATTTTAACCATCAATTTTCAACGTTTTTTAATTTTTTTTATTTTTTTTATTTTGACTTTATCCCGAGTCACACTATTGAATAAGTAATATATATGTATAATTATATTCTCTTTAATATAGTTTTCCCCATCTTCATTTTATAATTAAAAATCATCTCGGGGCATATGGTGCACCCTAGAATTGGAAAAAAATCGACAATGGGAGGGGGCTGCCCCCTCCCAAACCCACCCCCCGCGCTGCCTATGCCAGCGCCTGAAAAAAATCCTGTGGAGGACCCTGGTATGATGTCAGCATACTTGTATAGCATTCATTAGATCATTTTAGAATTGTTTTGTGTTTAGAATTTTGGCATAATTCATTTCAAGGAATCTTTTTCTCATTATTTGTTTACTTATATTGTTATGCAAATTGAGTTTGAATGAACATCATAACACTGTATTTATATTATTGCAGAGTCGGACCTCAAGACCTATCATTCGTGAACTTTTGTTTGTTTGTTTGCATGGTGTTTTACGTCATTTTCATCACATGTAAGGTTATATATGACGGTCGATTTTTTGTGGTGGAGGCAGACCATCCACTTTTCCTGGGTAGAACCAGTACTGTACACATCCCGCCATCCGTAAGAATCAACACTTCCTCACTTACAGGTCGAGCTCCCAGTGGGATTCGAACTCGCTGCGGTTGGAGGCGAAGGTTTACAACACAACGTCGTTAACCATTCGGCCACGGGGACTTTATTCAACTTCAATCATATATGTTTAGGCATCCACAGTTTTGCTACAGGTTAGTCTTGATGGAGGTGTATTTTTTTAATTCTGCCAGGACAGTGTCTTTTAAAGAGTAACTTCCATTCCTTATGTTTTTTCCACCGTTCATGTCGAATTTTTCCCCCTCCAAAGGGCCCGACCAAAAAAGGGCCCCAAAAAGTAAAAAAACACACTGTAGGATCTGTTTAATATACAGGATTATGAAATGAGACGAAATCTTGGAAATTCATTGCCTTCGCGACACTTCAGCCGCCAGTTTTGTTGGAAACAGACACTAAAATTACTCCAATAAATAATTATAAAAATATCGCAAATATATAATTTATTATCGATGCTCTAGTATTATTGTTTTGCGGATGGATAATTAAAGTATTTCTCCTGGCTTGTGCTGTGTTGGATTTAGTTTGTAATACAAAATCACGGAGATATGTCATCATCAAATTGTTGATTGGTACACAAAGACTGCCATTTTGAAAACTGTGAGAACAAGCGTTAAGACCGTTGTTATGATCTTGTTTGGGAGCGGTTTTCCAACTCAGCGACTAATATTTGAGTAACTAATGAAATAATTATTCAAGCAATGGCCATTTAATTGTACGGAGCTTTTTTTATGTTGCACTTGGACATTTCGGGCGTGAATGTTGTTGATTTGGGTGGGTAATGACAGTTTTTGATGACATCTGGCTAGATGTCCTTCACTTGGTAACAATTTACTTCTAAAATTCATCATTATCATAATCATTGATGTAATATTTAAGTAATTGTTTTAAAACTTCGAATTTTTTTAAATAATGTGTTTTTGTGCAGTTAATTGAGACATTTAGTGTTGAGCTTGTGTGAATTTGGAAATTTTTGTTTGAAAATGTGGCTGGACGTTCTTCACTTGGTAACGATTTACATCTAAAATTCACCATTATCATAATTATTGTAATATTTGAGTAATTTAAGACTATGCAATTGTATTAAACATTTAAATTTCTGAAATACTATGTTTTTTACTTTTAATTTCTCGTTTGAAGACCGGCCGTACAGGTTAATTATCGGCAATTATCGATCCCGCTTGCATAGATTAGCCATAATACATACGGCACTGAAAAATTGATATTTTTGAGTGATATAAAGCGCGTTGCCCATCCCCATCTATCTACAGTCCCTGATGCTGCACTTCAATATAAAATTATTTAGTTTTTAAAGACATTTTAAATTAAACACTCTCTCTATGTAGCCCAAAACCCTTGTCAAATAGCAGCCTGTCAGCCCCAGTGATATACTTTTATGATTTGTGGATTGCAGAAATATATTTATTAATGCTTTACTATTGTGGTTTGTCATACCACAGTCTAATGAAAACCAACAGGTGCAAAGCAGACTTCAAACTCAGGTGTATACACTTATAATTAGTTCACATGTAACTGACAGATCTATGCTGGTGAAACACCTGATGAAAAGCATCATTGGATGCATTATTTATGTATATTTTTTTGGTAATTAATACAAAGTTCAAGAGTTGGAGACAACAGACTGAATAAGATGTGTATAGCTCATTAGCAGGAGTAGTGACTGTACCTGCATGTTTTTGCATCATGATGTCATAAAACAGCAATGTTCTGCTTTAATGATGTACCGGTAATTAAATATACATGGCTTTATTTTATCATGACAAAATGCAGTGAAAGAAACTTGTCGTAGTAATTGTTTGTTTATATGGTGTTTTACGTCATTTTCAACACAAGTAAGGTTATATATGACGGTCAATTTTTTGTGGTGGAGGCAGACCACCCACTTTTCCTGGGTAGAACCAGTACTATACACCTCCCAACATCCGTAAGAATCGACACTTCCTTACTTATAAGTCGAGCCCCCAGTGTGGGATTCGAACCTGCAGTTGTGAGAAGCATAGGTTGACAACACAACGTGTCATTAACCATTCGGCCATGGAGTAATTGTGTGTACATGTATATATAATTATATGACAAATTAATATTTTAAAAAAATAAATAAAACAATATTGAACAAAAATCAGGTGGCCATGAAACAAATAGCATTTTTCTTTTCTTTTTTCAGATCTTATATTTATGTGGGTTCTTCCCTCATTTATTTTAATAAATTAGTGGAAAGTAAACGAATATATCCAATCAGGACAATATTTAAATACTTACTGATCCTGAAAACCTTCCAATTCTTCGCCCTGTTCATCGATTGTCGACTCGAGATCTAAGTATGTCCCATAATCCCCCTGTGATCCATTATGATAACGGTAAATTTGCAGGGCACAATCTTCAAGCTGAAAACAGTATAATACCCTAAACTTAACAAGTGAAAGAGCAGATTATACAGTGCCCAAAATGACATTGCCACTATAAAACAGTCAAGTGAAGAAGACGTAAAACAAATAAGACAATGGCCCCATAGATGCAGACAATGTAATAATGATGTTAATGTCTCTGGTCATAAACATATATCAAGAGAGTTGGTGAGTTTTGGCAATAACATTTTCTTATTCCTCTGATTTAATTATATCAATACTAATCCTCACCCAAGGACAGAATTATAATTTGTACTTAGACATGTAAACAAATGTCAGTGAAGGTGATGCCCTCTTAAACACATTAATCACTCCCTGGAAATGATGTACACATACTGCACTACACCTAGGGTAATTATATTTACTGAATGTTTACCACTCCAGTGGTCAGCTGCTTAATAGGAAACACACAGCTTCTGGAGTCTATATATATTAAATATCTGGCTACATGATAAAAAATCACTTGTTGAGCAGTCCCACAAAAGCATGTTTTCCAAAAAATATGTATGCATTGCATAAGATTTATTAACATAAAATATAACAAAAATAAATAAAATATAGTGGACTTTCAATCCAATTGATTTTTAAAAATCAATAGTAAAATCTAAAGAAGGTTGTTGATTTAAATCCAATCCATCACTTGTAAGCCTTGCCGAATGTTTAATCCACACTTGCTGTTGTTTTTATTTCACAATAAATCCATACGTTGATACACCGATTAATGTATACACTTCCCCACCCACCTGTTTGTTTACACTGGCGACTGAGTGACTCGAAATTCAAAAACAGAATTCACTTACTTTATGGGGAGCGTCTAAAAGTCTATGAACACCACCGACTTGGTTAATGAGAGGAACGTTTACGTGGAATGTAAAAGTTGGTGGACGAGTCGGTTCTGGAAAATTAGTGCTAGAAAACGGGTCCGTATCGTCCAAATACTGCACTCTACTCGTAAAGGTCGCCATGTTTAATATTTACTGACGGTTTCATACGCAACCCCTGACCTTATGTATTCCTTCGCGAAAGTTTACATTTCCCGGTAAAACATTTCTTTCTACAAAGTTCCTGATAATATAATCAACAGCAATCAGCCAGTCCACATTTTCTCTAAAGTTTATATTGCCACTACTTTAACAGTTGCAGACGTACCGCTGCTTTATCTAGGAAGATCATACAGAACGTGAATCATTTCTTACGCGTATGTGTATACTATCATGAGTGATGCGGTCAGACACAGGTAAGTAGCGGTAATCACCCTTTGATGTCAACCGGTGTGTCTTAATTGTCATGTCTTAATCGTGGGCGGAAAATGAATCAAAATGATAATTGAATAATACCAAAGGAAAAAGATGCACCTCTTATGACTAGAAGTAGGTATGAGTCGTGATACAGTAGGCCAAGTCAGACTCACGATGACAATGAAAAACCCGAATTTAACGCACATTATTTAAAGAAACTAACCCACCAACTAACGGCAAAATTACACTAAAAAAACATTTATTAACTATCCAGGCCTAATATTCATCAAACTTTTGAGCACAAGAATCGGACTCGACTCAAAATCTAAAAAAATACAAATTCCAAATAAAAACAATAAAAACATAACAGAAAATGTCTGAAAATCACAATTCCTACCCATACGTTTGTGTTGATAGGGTTTGCAAAAAAATGAGATTTTGAGACTGAGCCTGATTCTTGTGCTCAAAAGTTTGATGAATTTAGGGCAAGGTGTTCAGCCTTATAATAATGTATATGTGCTGATTAAAAGTATAGGAATTTTCGAGAGTTATTAAAGCATCCCTGATTGAATATGCGTTAAATGAATTATGAGTAGTCTGGACAATTGCAGCAAAGAAAGAAAATTAAAAAGAATCACGGATTTTAAAAAAGAACACTGTTATTTACGAAGAACCCATACCTGTACCTAGGCTATGAATCTCACATGTAAGGCTATGCATTCAACAGATATCTTTTTCAGAAAGGGATTCTGCGGTAAGCAATAGCTATGCTAGTAAAATATGGAAACTTCCACAATTCAAAATTGTCAACAGGAAACAGGGACACTGTATATACCCCCAACGCCCACCCCGGGAGTTACACAGAGAACATATCTCTGCTCTGGATGGATGGATCCCATTGTAGAATGCTCTTGCCAAGCATGGACGAGAACATATGCCAGACACAGTCACACTATCTCTGGATGGGGATCCCATTTATAGAATATTCTAGCCAGGACGAAAAACACAGAGAACATATCACTTGGATCACTTGGTAGATGCCATTTCTAGATGACAGCCTCGCTGAGTGCACATACTGGCTGTCATTGCAGTTCAAAACATTTATATGGTCCGTGGACTAATTTTAGGCATAGGCGAAAGATTAAGACCGACTCTTTATGTTTCAGGCAGCAATTACACTTCAAAGGAAAATTTAAGGATTACAGGTACGAAACCAGTAGTTGCAGTGGTAATGGTTTCCCAAAATGACAATTGGCAAGGTAGTAAGGTGGGTAACTTTTACACGCTTAATTATGGTTCAAAAGCGATAGTATGTATACAGTTTATTTGTGGAGAAATTATATAGTTGTAGGCATACAGTAGAGAGTGTATACATAAGTGCCCATTTTCATTAACGTGCTCCTTATATTGACACTATGTCTATATTTATTTCGGAATGACAAGCATATATAACGGACTACGACATGTGGTTGTGTAATGGAAACTCATAGGAGCCCTATACTATATATATAGTTTCACTCTAATATACAATCAAATCACACACATATAGCCCAGAGTTTATCGTATGTCCATACGAGTTATCTTTCTTTGTGCGATAGGTCCCAACACTGTAGCATAGAAACGTTTAAACAGATAGCACAAAACAACAAACTCGTACTTGGCTGTGAAAAATGACACGAACAATCGACCAAATTTAAATATATCTTAGCTGTCCAAAATGCCAAGAATAAATTGCCAAATTGCAAATGTTATGTCTAAAAACAAAAAAAATCTCGCTTGCCATAGTTTCACAACGGTAACCTTTGTACGACTTGCAACAGTTAACTCTAAGATGAGAGAATGAAAAAAAAATATCAGGCGTTCTAACCATGGATATACAGGTATGTATGTAGATCTATGGTTCTAACACACTTAAACACACTTAATATATTTATTAAAGTTAAAATTGTGAAAATTGTGCATCACCAAAATACTAAGAAAACGATAGTGTGCATTGTAATTAAACTGTTGTTCATATTTATTTACTCTAAACTTTTTTTTTTATATTTTCCTTTCACCCGTTTATTATTATGTATATATAGTTTATACAGACTGAAACCTCGGCTACGATAGCATGTGCAACCTTTGCAACAGAAACACATATTATTTACCCAAATTTTAGCCGCCCATGGGGTCACAGTTTAATATAGAGTTATATAGGAAAATCTTTAAAAAATAATCTTCTACACTGAAACTACAAGAGCCAAATGTCTAATTTTGCATATAGCATTAGCTTATGTGGTCCTCTACCACGTTCGTTAACGAAATGAGATATTCCGTGGTTTCTGTGAATAGCATTTGCCACACATTGTCCCGTTCTTCTACTTCTGACAAAAGAAGAACTATTTCAAACCTTTTCAGGTGACACAACATACCTTAACGTAGAGAATCAAAGCGTGAGTCATTATTGAAAAATGCACACCATGCACACCATCTAAAAGGGCGTGCAAAGGGGCACAACCTTCAAGCCGGTGAGGCTTGAACCAGATTCTCCGGATTTCAAGTCACCAGAGCTATCCAATGGGCCAACCAGCTCATTGTATTAAACCATACACAACTAGAGCGTCGTGGATACATTTTTCTCACACTTAGTAAAGGTGTTATAAACGACTGACACAATTACCAAAAAGTAAATGGCGTTTCACGTCATTTTCGGCGCATGTTAGGCTATATATGACGGTCGATTTGTTTTTGGTGATCTACCACCCACTTGTTCCTGGGCAGAACAATTACTGTATACCTCCCGCCATCCGTAAGAATAAATGTATATATCACACATTTCTGTTCTCCATTTCGCTCCCTCACCCCGACTATTTTCTTCTGTTATAATTATGATATGTCCATGTGTCCCGTTAACATTGCTACTGTACTTCATAATTAGACATATACGTATCAATATGTTTACTTACACTATCTGCTGTAGAGATCATAACCAACAGTATACATATAACATACCATTGTGATGTCCATTTAGATTCTCTAACATTTAATTGGCTGCCTATTAAATAGTATATACATATAACATACCTTTTTGCTGTCCACTAGAAGATTCTCTAACATTTAATGGCTGCCTAATAAATAGTATATACATATAACATACTTTTTTGCTGTCCACTAGAAGATTCTCTAACATTTCATTGGCTGTTTCGTATCCACGAAAACTCTTATCCTCCTCCTCACCGCTAGGTACGCGGATGAAGCGCGGCTTCTTTGGCTTGCTGCACAATTCCAAAATGTCGGCTGTAAATACAACATGATGTTTTTTTACATGTTTAATAAAAAGCGCATTTTCAAAAAGTCAGGCGTTAATGTTTTAACATGTATACATATCATGTTATCGATCAACTGAAATTGAATTGTTGTTTACTGGCTCGTCAACACATTAGATCAGCTTATTTCTAGCAAACCCGGAGGGAGCGAAAGGATATAGGAGCGACAGGATATAATGGAATCCGGACTGCCATTCTTCTTACAATCGAATATATTCCTTTAACGTTCTGGGAGGATACTCCGATACCTGGCACCATTACCGCGAATGGTTGAATCGAACACATCGCGAAACGTTATTGGGGCAGATGCTTTTTCAAGTTTATTAATTGCAATGTTGCCAGTTAGTTGCCTCTCTAATCGTATACTCACCTATGACCAACGAGCCCCTTTCTGGCATGTAGAAGGTCCAACATCTCCTTGCCGGTCGGAGAGATTTCCTCCTTTTTGGCTTGCTTGGGTTTCGGAGATGTAGTTTTTGCTAATGGCGAAACTTTCGGGGGTTCTTCTAAGTCGACACCAATTTTTCTTCTGCAAAATTAAAATAACAACTCAAATGAAATCAACAACAACGAGCTAATGGTAAACTCATTCTAATTTGTAACAGTATCTGTATAACGTGCAGAGAAGGTGCGATGTCTTCACATAAACCTTGTGCTACATACTCACGTTCGTTTATACGTGTTTTGAGAAGATGCTTCAACTTCTCAGGTTATGCTTTTATAATTGACTAAATTTAATTTCGTAATTCCGAGAATTGAGGTCCCTGCCTATAATGCCAAATGTAACATTGAGAAAGTAATTATCTGAAGCATGCATAACACGCAAAACTAAGGAAAATCATTTCAAATAGCACACAATCATTAGAACAAATCTTAATAAAGTGATTACTTAAATATACTATATCTGTATATAAGGCTAGTGGACGTGAACCTAAATAAAATGGGCGCGGTTTCACACTTGGTTTAGTACCAAATTCAAGGTACTGAAACATGGCTGGAAACCCGATATAAGGCAGTTTTATAGCAAACCTTTTGCATTTCATTACCTGTGATCGACAAAGCAACATCAACAATTCCACCCATTCACTGCAAAGTATTATAGCCTATGCCGAGATTCGAACTCGTGACTTTCGGATTCATATTCTACAACACTGGGCTATATAATCAGTTAATAAATATCATTGTTTTATATCGATATAATGTTAGCATTTAGACGTCATCTTTTGTTCATTCTATATGTGTGATTCAATTGCGTTTTTGTATACGTACATACACAAAAGACCTTCGAAAAAACGCTCCAGAAAAATATATATTACAAATTAAAACATTATACTGTGTATATTTTGTTGAAATCGAGAAATCAAGCCCGTCCAATATCAAACGCATATCTATATATAGTTAAATGAAAAGTAGAGTCTATAATAATAATAATAATAATAATAATAATAATAAAATAAATGCTTTATTTAATGATGGTAACTCAATCAATTTACAACAATGTTTCCCTTAGGCCATCACAAATGAAGAACACATGTAACCCCACACCCATGGTTATCTACATCAATATTATACCAATTCTGAAGAGTTTCCTGTTGTAAAACAAAAGGTCCCTATATACTAAATCTTTTAAGTTATTTTAAAATACTTCACCCAAAGCAAGCAAATTAACTTCAACTAGTAGTACCATCAAGAGATAGAAACCTAATATTTCTTTTTAAATTCGTTGATATGTTTGGCTTGTCGCCATTGCAGGTGCGATCGAGTTCCATATGACAGCACCAGAATAACGAATACTTTGTATATACTTAGCCTATGTTTCGGGACGATTAGATCACCATTTGAACAAGTCCTTAATTTATATGAGGAATGCACCTTTTGAAACAAAGATGTAAGATAGTCTGGAGCAAGATTATTGACGCATTTGTAACCCTGCACTGCTTTATGAAAATGTATTCGATCATGGACATTTAACCATTTAAGCTCTTTAAATAAGGGATTTCTGAAGATGCATCATATGGCTTATTAAGGATGATCCGAGCAGCTCTCTTTTGGATATTTTGGATTCTATTAAATTGTTGCTAGTGCCAACTTTCCCACAATAGTGTCCAATTTCCCCAAAATAGTGTCACCATAATCAAAATTGGTTGTATATATGCATTGTAATACATAATTCTTGTTTCATGTGTGAGAAATCTCTTGATTTTGCACAAAAGATTAGTTCTGTTTGTTAAAGAAGTACAAAGATTATCAACATGGACGTCCCATGACAGGTTTTTATCAATATATACCCCTAATCATTTTTGCCTCTGTACATTTTTCTATTGCTGTACTGTTAACATATAATTGTTTTACTTCATTATTAAGTTTAGACAACTTTTTAGATGTACCTATAATCATATATTGTGTTTCATTTCATTTATTAGCATTTTACTAATGTTTATAATGTGATATATCGATTTTGATTTTTGCCTATGCCATCTAGACCAGTTGACTTGGTAGAATCAAGCTGATTTATGGTATTTTAGAACTTCATCCCATGGTTATGTTTCTAATAGACAATTCCTTGTTATTTGGCATTTTTTGTCGAACAAAATCCCTTAGTTTTTCTAGATTAAGACTTTCATTAGAATCAGAAATATTATTTGAAAAGATTTCGTGAAAAATCATTAAACTCATCAGCAATATCTTCTTCTTAGATGTGACCATACCTATTACCAATTTTTACTTTGTTTGGGAGTTTTGACTTAGTTTTCCCTGATTTAAGTTCATTTCTATACCTCCACATGGTCCCAGAGTTTTTGTTATCTTCTAGGCTTTGGTGTAGTAATCCTTTTTAGCTTGATCAATGAGAATATTTGTTTTATTTCTCCACTGTTTATACTGGTCAAAATCTTTTGTCTTATGATAGAAATCTCATTTTATTCCTTGATTCTTTTATTTCAGGAGTGAACCGACTTGGAAGTGTGTTTATTCGTGGCTTTTTATTCGTTTAGTTTTTATAGGTCATGTTTATCTAGTACATTAAGAATAGCATCATTCCACGAGCTTATGGCAGAGTTTACATCTGTCGATACTTTCTATATTGATAAGAGCAAACGTTTCATTTAAACTATTATTGAAATGCATTGTATCAAACTTCTTAAAATCTCTGTAAGTTATTTCTGTATGTGTATTATCTGATTTAATGAAGGGAGCATGTCTTGTTGCGCAGACTGGGTAGTGGTCACTTGCACTATATATTGGAACATTTGTTTCACCACTATTAAGTGGTTATTTGAGTAAATATCGGGTCCATAAGGCGTAGCCAAGAGTTTGAATTAACCCTGTTGGAGATTGTATTAACTGAGTAAAATATGTATTACAGACAATCTAACCATCTTTTAGGTGATTTTTTTAGGAAGTTATAATTTGTAAACCCATAATGATGATTCTCGTTTTCATCATGACCTAAAGCGTTTTGGTTTCCTGCTCACAAAATCATCACCCCATTGTATAAGTGAGCTAGGACAATCAATAACTTGCGTTTAGACTTTGGCGTATTATTTACCAACCATATGCTTTCTCATATCCCAAGTTCGACCTCTTGTCTACGTTTATAATGTACATCTTCTTTTATATACACTAAAATCCCACCACCCCTTTCTTTATGCCCTTGACTTCTATCCCTTCTTTCAATTTAAAACCATCTAACAAAAAGAAAAGAGTATGATAATGGACCTTTGGAAACAGGCCGAGCACGACACATACGAAATATTGCAGTCTCGGTTTGATTGAGACTGTTCATGAGTGGTAGTGAAATATGCTAGCTACCGCTCACGACCCTCTAGCCCCGGGACTGAGCAGAACTCAATATTCATAAAATCAACAGTACACACCTTTTAACACATCCGAAGATAGCATGCATATGGCGGTGGGACATGGAGTTATCCTTCTTTAACGTATTCCCATGTCGTACGGCGTATGGTCCCAGTATCTAATAAATGAAATGCCCCGAACGAGCGAAATAAACATAATGGAATTTAGTTGGGAGCAAGCGGTTATGAAGCCTGCGTATAAAAAGCAGACAACATATCCTATGAGTGGTTAAACAATACCCAGAGACTTTTATCGGCCGGAGTAGTGGAACCAACCGAATCAAAAATTAAGTAAGAAAAACAAAATAAATTGAAATCCACCGAATAACTAACTATAAGTATCGGGCTCAGCGATCTCCTACTATCGAATGAATAACCAGTACTGATTGCAAGCGCCGAGAGACGTTCTTACTGCCGCCACACTGCACCAGCAACGCCACTGTGCTATAAAAAAGAGTAATGATAATGGACCCTTAGGAACCGGCCGAGCACGACACATACGCAATATTGCAGTCTCGGTTTGATTGAGACTGTTCATGAGTGGTAGTGAAATATGCTAGCTACCGCTCACCGCCCTCTAGCCCCCGGGTTGAGTTTAAATTACGTCTTTTCATTCTGAAGCCATGTTTCACATATGCCAACCACAATTTACATTTTCCTTTGGAGTTATTAAAAACTAAAGGTCTTCAAATTTAGGTTTATCAACAAGAAGTTGCCCTATATTAATATTTGCAATTTTGAGTCCCTTTTTTGTTAACCCCAAACTCACACATTCATCATTATGCTTCGATTTTGTTATCAGTTGGCTCTCTATATTTCCACGATTAGGACAGCGATGTTTGTTTTTTCATATCAATGTTGCTACAACGAACGGCGAATTAAAATGATATAAGTTTCTTCCCTGGTATAAGGTTCATCACCTCAATATATGGGTTTACGGCCATGTTTCACAAGCTTGCATTTGGTAATTAAATCAAGCGTAAAGCCCCTCCCATTTGATTTAGGCACACGCCCCACTAGCCTTATATAAATCTATACTCGGCTTAAAAAAACAAATTGATTTACAATTACCTGGAACATGTGGTCTCAATGGCGATGGTTCTCTAGGTACTGGTGCATCAAGAATGTGACCATGGCCGTGGTCTGATACGGTCATCGATTACTTTACCATACTCACAACTCTTACCTCATTAGACTGCCAAATTTAGGAGGATTATCTGATGTCCTCCGTCCCTCCACTGTAAC